>VDFB02186161.1:0-22417 GCA_007258455.2 Sequoia sempervirens
CTCATTATCATACTAACTTTTACATGCTATGCTTACTCACTCGTGCAGGAGGAACACTTATTTAAACCAGAAAAGCAACTAACTACCTAACTCTAATAGAGAAATACGTGGACATAAATGAATCCTAAAACCGAGGAACAGACTTCTCATAAATGAAAACATATCCGTTCAACATGATCCAAAGAATTTAGCATTCCACTCTTTCCAGATTAATGATCATTTAAGTTTCTTCCCAATGACCCGGATAGAGAGTCTTCGCTAGAACAACTTCCTCGACACCGTGCTGCAAATGGACTTTACTGGAAGGCTGAAATCTGTTGCGCTTTACTCGTTCATGCTCCCTTCAACAACCTGTGATGCACATGGCAACAGAAGCAAAAGAAAACATGTGTTGCGAACAACACGATACATCCATTAACCACATATTAAATCTATCCCATTATTCAGAAACCATATGCATTATATCAGTCATTCAGGAAGTCAAACAGGTAATTAATAAGACACATAGAGATGTTAGGCTGTAGGAATATAGGAATGTATTGTTACATGATACTACCCATTTTTAGATAAAAAGTTTTTAATAAAAGAGTTAAAACATTCATTAAAATACATCATGATACTCAAATTATGAGCATATCTGAGCCCATCAAAGGGATGAGAATATTACTAGTAACAAACTTTTGGTAAGGGCTATGCATGGTCCCTATTTTGATGCTTGCATTGGATGAAGTTACCCCACATGTGGTTAAGGTATTGCTAACATCATTATAAGGTACAATAGTTCTAAAATTCCTTTTCTCATGGACTTAATACCTTTCCTTAATACCACATGTTTTTAAATATTTTTTTGCAATGGGATGTTTCTATTTTTGAAGAAATGTGCTAACCCATATTGTTGTAATTTTGAGAACCACCAATGCTTTCTATTAGATCTTATATGAGAGGTTATACTTTGACAAGAGTGGATGATCCTTATTGATAAGATAATAAGGATTTATCCTTGTTTATATTTATATTTTCAAATGATCATTTGGAATGTAGATGTGATCCATAGTAGCTTTTTTATCAACGGGTTTGATGTGATCCATTTCATTTATTTGACCATCTATGTGTCCAATGGAAGCAAGTGTCTCATCTTTGAAATTGGAGGTTGTTGGTGTATAGATGGGATTAGCTTTAAACTTGTGATTATAAAAGGGACAAAGATAGATGAGGGGATCATCTTCGATTTCTTGATCATAGATAGGAACTTCATCAAACTTTGAATTAGCTTGAATTTCATTATCATATATAGGATCTTGACCAAAGATTAGAGTAGCTTGGATGGGAAACTATCCTTTTTTATAGGAATCTCTTGAGTGTGCATGACAGGTGATGAAGTGGATGATGGTGTTTGATCTAGGATCTCTTTACCATAGACATGATCTTTATTTATGACAAGTCACATTTAGATATTGTTTGGAGAAAGTTCTTAACATATATTTTTTTTCTCAAAGTAAATGAGGGGATTGGTGTTTTGTATTTCTAGTAATTAGTAAATGAATGGACTATTCGAGTTGTGCACATAGATGAGATTATAATATTTTTTAAGATTATGGATGTTACACTTAATGGATCAAAGATATGTGATGAGATTTAGATTGATGACTACATAGTCAATGATATGTCTAGATGGAATATGATTAGCAATATGGTGGGATATCATAGCTTTATTTATGAATGAGCTTAAGATCCTTTATTATTATTCATCAAATAAAATATGCAAATAATTCATTCAATCAGCTTTTGGATTGGGATGAAGTGGATTGCAAAGGTGTGGATTGCAAGCATTTAGTGGATGAAGGATTAGAAGAGGAGGTGGAGACTACAAGGGTATCTTGTATAAGGAAGATATGGGATATGGTTTTGTGTTGAAGGAGGTGTTGGAGGAAATATGGGTTTCCCTTGTTAAAATTATAAGGATAAACAATGGATATACATTGAGGATTGGTAGTATAGCTTGTTAAATGTAGGTGGTATTTTTACATAGCATATCAAATTATGGTAGTGCTATTAGGATTGAACCATGTACTTTTTTTAGATAAAATCATTGACCCATGTTTCATGAGTAGTGGTTCATAAGAACCTATCTCTCATGATAATGAATGGTCCACTTAACACTCGTTGCATCTAGGTGATTCTCATAGAGGTAAAGCATTGGGCCTTCTCAGGAGGTCACTCACCCCAATACTACTTCAACTCAAGCATGCTTAAACATAGAGCTTTCCCCAAGGTTAATCCCACTTAGCTTGCAATTCCATTTGCAAAACCTTAAAAAATTGTTGTGCCTTATGAAACATTCATTATAGAGCCCCTTTAGCTCATCAATTGAAAAGTAGGAGGTTTTTTCTATAGCATGCCAATTATGATATTGATATTAGGATTAAACCATATGGTTTTTTTATTCTTGAACTTATTGACCCATTTTTCATGAGTAATGACTCACATGAACCCATATCTCATGAAAGTGAATGGTCCACTTATCACTCATTACATCTAGGTGATGTTCACAAAGGTAAAGCATTGGGCCTTCCTAGGAGGTCACCCATGTCTTGGATTGTTAGGATTTGGTGTCTCAATTTTCTATATTTTAGGAGTTCCTATTTTATAGGAGTATTTTTTGTGCTCATAAATGAAAAATCAAGTAGATCCTACTTTCTGGAAGTGGGACCCACTTATAAATTTCTTATTTTGTAGGGGCTATGTTGAATGGTCAATCGATGTCATGTGAAAGTGCCACTTGTCACTTGGGAACTCAACCTTAGAAAGGAATTTGTAAAATTCCTAGGAGAGGCACTAGCATGCCAAGTGTCACTGTGTGATGAGTTTTGGGACTTGCTTATTGGCATATTCCCTTATATGAGCATGAAGAGCAAGGAAGGGTAACACTTGTCAACTATGTACTCACTTGGGATGCTAAAGTTTGTAAAAAATTCTCAAAGGTGTTCCATGATTCCATGTGGCATCAGTTTGACTTGTTGACTAAAGATTGGAAGGGAAATTCTCTTTGTGAAGACTTAATTATCACTCATAGTAACTAGGAGTTGTGGATGAGTTCTATTTTGGAAAAAAATCTAATTTTCTCTATGGGGTGCCTAGCATGTGAAGTTGCTTATTGTTTGGAGCTACAAGCTTTGTATGTGCTTGCATGTTGTTTCATGTTGGTGCATGTACCCACATGTTTGACATGTTGCTATTTAGATTAGTTGGGACTTGTGCATGTTGTTGATTTTTAGTTTGCATGCATGTAGAAACTGGGAGATTGACATATGGAAAAAATCAATGCCCTTGTATGAGAAGGATATATTTATTCCTTAGTGCTTGTAATTGTAATGTGATTATAATATCTATATGTCGTTATGTTGTCGAAATCACTCTAGAGTTACATATCACAATGGAACTACAGCTACAAGAGAACAGACTCTCCACATTGTAATAAATTACCATTACAGTAATACAATTGATCTGTGCTCTAGTGTATGGGTTTTTTCTTGAAAGGGTTTTCCCATATAAAATTTTGTGTTATGTGTTTTATGCTTAAAATTTGAAAATTAAATTAATACATGTGCATTCTTAAAGAAACTATAATAGAATAAATATTTGAAACAAAGTTTTTTTAGCCCTCTCCTAATTCATTTGCATTTGGGAAGCATTTTTACACACTCGACTTTCCTTTTAATTGGTATCAAAGCTTGGATAGTTTTGCTATCCTTGGTGGGTTAGAAGGGTTTTATGTGCATATCTCGATTTAGTGGGAGTTCTTGAAAAGAGAACTTTGAAATCTTATTGAAAGTTTAAGATGGCAAGCACATTAGGAAGAATAGAGATGGAGAAATTCAGTGGCAGCAATTTTGAGTTTTGGAAACTCAAAATGGAGGATGTACTTGTAGATAAAGATCTATGGGCTGCAATATCTAACACAAAATCAACAACAACCACCCAAGCTAATTGGGATCTATAGGATTGGAAATCCAAGGTTTTGATAAGACTCTGCTTGGATAATTTTGTGCTCCTAAATTCCCATGAGGAGAAGACTACAACTACTCTTTGGAAGAAGCTTGGTGACATTTATTAAGGTAAATCATTGGTGAATAATCTTTTCGTAAGAAGGAAGTTATACTCTTTGAGGATGGAGGAAGGACGATTGGTTGTTGATAACTTGAATGCATTCAACATTCTAGTGGCTCAACTAGGTTCTATTGGTGTGAAGATTGATGACGAGGACCATTGCATGCTATAGCTATGTTCTTTGTCAGACTCGTGGGACCACCTGGTGATGGCTATTGCAAGCACAACAACCACTTTCAAGATGGAAGATGTGGTTGCTTCACTATTATCTGAAGAGATGTTGAGGAAGTCTTCTGAGATGGCCAAGGAGGCCCTTGTTGTTCATGGTAGATTGAAAGAGAAAGGAAAGAAAAAGGACAAAAATTCTAATTCCATGTCTCTAGGGAGATCTAAGTCTCCTAGAAAAAAATCTAAGGCTAAATGCTGGAACTATGGTAAATCTAAACATTTCCAAAAATATTGTAATGAGGAGCAGAAAAAGAAAAACATGTCTTTCTTTGATTCTGAATCTGATAAATCCTCCTAGGAAGATGTAGATGATTTTTTCACTGCCTTGGCAATGCATGCATCAGAAGATGGGTGATTGATTGATTTAGGTGCTTCTTTAAAGTACACTGGAATGTAGGATAAAGTAAAAATGTTTAACTAGGTGTAAATAGGACCTTAATAGTAAACTAGTTAGGTAATAACTCTATCCTATTAAGGTTAATTTAGGGTATACATTTTTTTTATATTTTTTATTTAATATCTAAATTTAGTTTTTATTTTTGGTACTAGTGAACTTTTGTGTGTATATAGTTTCAATTTATTATTGTTTATCTTGCAACATAGAAAAAAACTATGTGAAATTATATTTCACATCAATTAATAAACTTTTTTATCTTAGATCACTACATGCATATGAACAATAGATAAAACCCTTGATTTGAGTGGATCCATCACGTCCATATTTGTTACAACCATATCCTCTACAATAATATGGGCTCTATCACAACCTTATCCATTTTATTGTAATTTTTATATTATATCCATAGCTTCTTTGATTACAATGGATCCATAATATCCACATTCATTTAATCATGGTGGCTTTATCATATCCATACCTTAATTAATTATGATGCCTTCATCACAACTAGACCCCCTTACTTATGGTGACTCTACCACATCCATGCATATTTAATCACAATGGATATATCACATACTTTTGTGTATGCTCCCTTATAAAGATACATCATCCATATTATATAAATGTCTACATAGTCACATATTTTTCTCCATACTACTCATAGTTAATGTGAATATCTAAAAGTACCTCACCATTGAACAATAGGTTCAATTGTAAATATGAAATTAAACTGGCTATACAATGTGTGGAACATTCTTTTTCTATTTGGACAATAAATAATAACTTCTTTAGTTTGTGTGTACTATAGATCTAAAGATGAAGCTTAAATAGAAGATAAAAAATTGGTGAAAATCATAGAACTTCAATATTATCTCTTTGTATCCTTCTATCAAGTACTTCAAAACTAATTTTCACTTACTTTAACACACTTGATTCAATGTACTTCACATGCTTTCTAATTTGGGGGTAAAATATAGAGATGACTAGTTCATACTTCACACTTTTCTATTATGTGTTTGTACTTAGTTTAGCATTCATCATCAAGAGACATTCCTTCAATCCCTTTTTATTATCCCTAAGCCTAAACTAGCTCAAAAAACATTGGTCCATTAAACCAAGTCTTCACCTATTATAGACACCAATGTTCCACCATTATGTCTCTTGGACTCCAATGAACCAAATTATTATCTCCTAGTAATTTGAATCCCACATCTTCAACTAAAAATTAACCCTCTAAAAAGCTATAACCCTACTACACTTTCAATGTTCACTTGGCATGCAAAAAAATATATTTAAGAAGAATTTCAATTTTGGTGAAGGAATGCATCATCCACTCTTCATCCATCTCTTTGTACCTTCACACAATTTCTATTTTTCAAAATAACCATTATTTTTCTTGCACATACCACCGTTCTTCAAAAACCTACACTTATATGATCGTACATTCAAAGAACCTATCTACATGCTAACGAAAGAAAAGAGTGAATTGACAAAGGAGATTCCCTAGCACTACACTTGACAGAAATATTCCTTTTACATGCAACATTATTTATCTCCTGCCATCTCCAGACTAAAACTTCTACAAATAATAGAATTAATTTTGATCAATACAAGGAGATAGTGGAAAGGGGTGTAGAACACACAACCATCACACACAAAAAATGAGTTCGCCATAGGGTTCACTAGTGTGCCCTTATGACCCAAGAATGGGAATAAAGAAACTACCTTTTGATAACCTTTTCAAAGATATTGCACACATCTATGACCTCCTCCAATCAACTTCTCTACCTTTCATAGCCTTCCTTAGTCCTCTACAATATTTTTGGACACAATTTATGTTAACCTATCACCTTTTGTTACATGTTTCTTGTGAGGTGTACACTATACTTTATCTATTTTTCATAAAGAGAAAATTATATTGGTCTTACATTTACTATTTTTATAGCAGTTTTTAGATGTGTAGGGAAACTTGGTACTTGAAAATAATCTCTCAAAAATTTAACGTTTAGTGAAAAAATATTTTTAGTTACACCAATGTTACATATAACAATAGTATATAAGTCTAAATTTGTGACAACAATTTGGACAACTCAAAGGAACTTAATCATCTCATTCCTCAATGGGATTTTAAAAACCATCATCATATCCATCAATTTTTGCCAAATTTCCCAAGTTCTAGGAGTACCCCACTTGCCCCTTCCTCCACATGAGAAGCATTAGACTCAATGATACAATCCCATTTGTTGGGATTTTATGTACATCTTGGGATCAAATAGTTAATGAAAACACATTTTTTACTAGTAGTTAACAAATTACCAAAAGAATTTATGAGCTAATCATTGAAAGTATGGAGGAACCACAATAAACCATAAAAATATACACAAAAGAGATATCAAACTTAGTTCTATTGGAAAAACATGTGTGTCCATTGTAACAAAATACATAAGGTATACATGCTTAATAATGGTTACACTAATTTTTGTAGCTTAAAAAGTAAAGAGAAAATTCTACTCTTGATCACATTCTAAACAACCTGAAACTTAACTCTATAAAATTGTCAAAAAGATTCAATTCTTCAACATAATACTACAAAATATCTTCTATTGCAATTATAAATAAAGAAGACTCTTCTATCATATGCATTATTTTTCCAATTTTTGAAGTTGATGAAATTTAAACGCTCTTTAATTTCTCCATATACACTAATGCTTCCATTTACATTAATCATATAGTGTCTCGTTTGTTACACAAATATGATTTCTATTTTTTTAATATGTATATCTCAAAGTTATATTTTTGAAATTGTATCAAATAACTTAAGTGATGTTGGTTTGACTTCATTTCAAATGGAAAAATCAATATTTGATGGGACCAGTGAAGTAAAGTCCTAAATCGCACCACTATAACTTTTGTCTACATGAACTGCCTCCACCTAGGAAGATATTTGCTAGTATGACATTTACAAACTCCTTTGAAAACTGTTAATAGTGTATACAAAGTTTATGCCACCCTAAATTTGACTATGAATCAAATTGTTTGATAAATCAGCTGTTTAGTTTGACTCTCATTTGATTAAAAACGTGATTTTAATGAAAAATGAATTGCTTGTACGCAAAGTCAAGACAAAACCCGCAGCATCTCTCGTGCAATCCACATCTGTCATACATTCACACGTGTTTCCTAAAATCTCCATTTTTCATTGACTTGACCGGAATAGTAATGAGGAAAAGAAATTGCACTTCAGAATTGTACAAATAGCGAGATATGTTGAAAACTATTGCAGAGAAAATCAAAACAGTCCTTCGATTTTATCAAAGATGGCAAACATTTCTGATATAATGGGCTTTTCTATGTCTGTGAATAGGTTTATGCAGATACGAAGATACAAAAGGCTTGACAAGTCTAATGGTGAAAGAAGGCGGTTAAGAGCAATTAGGCTGGGCGGGCGTAAGGGAAGGCTTGTTTGGAAGCTCAAATTTGTGCCAAAGCTGAAGTTGGGATTTACGAAACTTGCACATAAGATTTCTACAAAGTCATGGCTTGGAAAGTTGAGAGATTCATATGTAAATATGATGTCCAATCTTGCTCAATCGAGATTTAAACAGACAACCAAAAAGATGAGTGTTGAAGATTTCAACAATAAGCTGATTACTGAGATTTACAAATCGCTTGGAGTAGAAGTTATGGTCTTTCCAGATTCGTCTACCACAACTTACCGTCAGTTAATATGAGAACAACTGTGATGTAATTGGTTTCAGTATGTATATGGGATGTTTATATCATCTCTGCAAATTTGTATATGGGAGGTATATATCATCTCTGTACATTTGTATATTGGAGGTTTATGTCCTTTCTGCACATTCTTTCGCCATCCACATATGGGGGCTTATTTTTCTTATTTGTTTTGCTGAAAATCTGAACGCTTCAGAATGTATGAAGATGTTCGCTGAAGCTTTCCTTATCAAGATAATGCAAAGGTGGTTTCAATTACAGCTGTGGTAGTAGATGATTTAAAACTAAATTTAATGTTAGGAAATCGAATTTGATGCATAGCAATACTTAGCTTTCTAACTGTCGTAAGGTATTTACTTTGATGTGGTGAAGACCTTAACACTTTGGTAATGAAAAATAGATATTCCTCAGCAGCCAGCGCATAAAGCGAGGGGGAAAGTGGGCAGCCTTGACGAATGGAGCGAAACAGACCAAAGGATTGGAACTAAGCTGAAGCTTCAAAGACAACATTTTCATAAACTGAATAAAATTGTTAAATCCTAGCGTAGAAAGCAAAAGCATAGTTAAAATGAAGGGCCATTCAAAGTGGTCTTGGGACCATTTGCTTGGCCTCTGGTTCTGATATTCAGTGGCACAAAACCATGTGCTATAGACAATCCGTTCTTCCCAGTGCTCTCTAGATTCAACAATATATATGGGTGGAAGTAGATTGCTCTAGGCGAAATCTTCCAATTTTTTGGCATCCCTTTCGCCTTTCAGGCCTCTTCTGCTGATTTATGGCAAGTGGTTCTCTCTCCGATTGAGCATAAGTTAGCTTTCTAGGTCACCAAGCCGCTCTCTTTGGCTGGTAAATTCTAGGTGTGCTCTAAAACCCTTGCAGCAACTCATGTGTATTACTCCTCATGTTGGGCCCCTTCCAAGTCCTTTTATGTGAAGTTGGAAAAATAGCTCAAAGCTTTTCTTTGGGTCTCTTCTGAGATTCAAAGAGGCTTTCACCGCGTTGCCTAGGAGTTTTGTTGCCTCCCCAAAGATTATGATGGGCTTGGCCTTCTTTCCACTCAGCGTCAAGGGACTGCTCTTTGTGTCAAGTGGATTATCTAAGCTCTTATTGGAAATGAGGCTTGAAAAATTCTCCTTAGGCATTGTATTGAAGTGGGTTATCCCACTCATAGACCTTCTTCGAAGGGAATTGGATTTCAAGACCTTCTTATTATGAGGGAGCTAGTTTAGATTAGGGGTACCTTTATTTTCAAAAGCATTTGACGAGCCTAGGAAGCTATCAAGCCCTGGATCTGCTGGACTGGGAATGGATTTTGTGATGGGCTCTCGTTCAATCAACATAATATTTGGTGGTATCCTCTTTTGGCCAATGTAGGTCGACTGTTGGCCAAGCTTCCTTGGCTTAAGGCCCTTAGATTCCACAAAAAGGGTATTCAAACCGTCCAAGATTTTTTCTATAGACCCACCATGAGTATTTTGTCTTAGAAATATTTTTGTGTCTAGTTTGGCTTCTAGAACCATGACCATGAAACCTTTGATGGCCTAGTGAGTGCCATTCCAGCTGATATGCTTCATAAAGTGGGTATCCGCCCCACTAAGCCTTGGTGGAAAGATTGGAAATTATATCTAGACACCCCTTTGAGAAATTACAATCCTCAACTTGGCTATC
Source organism: Sequoia sempervirens (assembly GCA_007258455.2). NCBI lineage: Eukaryota > Viridiplantae > Streptophyta > Pinopsida > Cupressales > Cupressaceae > Sequoia > Sequoia sempervirens. The sequence goes on from VDFB02186161.1 coordinate 10,134, forward strand.
AATGGCTTTTGCCTTATTTTTTAATGATTGACAACCTGAACCAGCGGTGTCACCTCTAGTCCTTGATGCCTTTTTGGTGCAAAATATTTTCTACTACGTGGTTTGCCATTATTGAGAACAAGCACACCCATTTTTCTTGCTGTATTCTTTTCCAAGGCTTAAGAGTGGAGTCTTGACTTTCTCACTTGGGGGTCCAGGACCCTCATTTCCCTTTTTGTGGGCAGGCTAAGTCATTTAAGCATCTCTTTTGGTTTTACATAGAGCTCAACAACTATGGAATTGGATTCATGATTTCTTTCAGCCATTTCAACATCAAGAGCCTTTTCTCTTGGCATATGATTTTGTTGAGGGACTCTCCTAGACTTACTGCTAAGTATACCCAGATTTAGCACACTTTCAAGGTGGAAATCCTCTTCAATATTTGGAATGATAGAAATGTTTACATTTTTTCTCACAACCAAATTGATATATTTGTTTCTTTATATTCTAAGGTCATTATTTGCTCTAATGTTCTTTTGCAGATTCAATTGTAAACAAACAAAGTTGCGCTTGAAGTTGCTCACCTTTAGGAGCTTTTGAACCACTAGGATAATGCCCCTTGCACTATAGCTCATGTGCATCTCTCTCCCACTTCCTCCCTAAGCCAGTCACCTTCACAGGACCGATGGTGAAGTAGCTCTGCTAGGGATTTTCACCCCCGTTCGCAAGCTCCTCTTCATCATGGATCTTGCCCTCATAGGCGATCACCCTCTCCTCCTTCGCGGGTTGACCTAGGGTGGCCTTCTGGTGATGCTCCTGGAGGCTAGTTCTAGTTGGCCAACTAATACCTCTAAGTGGCTCTCACGTTTGGATCTGGCAATTTCACCTCGCTAGGAAGATAAAGATAAAGACAAAGAGAATGAGAAAGATGATGATGGTTGGGCTCCCCCTTATGTCACTCAAGACCCTGCTATTGTATGGATAAAACTGAATGGTAAGGACCCGTCACCCTCTACTAGTACTGTTAAGACCACTTAATGGACTTTTTAAATTTTTGTTATATTGTAATGTTTTCTAATTTCTAGGTGTGGCCTAAGACTCTTTGATATTCTGGGATTCGCCCATGTGACTCTCAAGGTGTGTCTTCTTACCACCCACCCTTTTTTTGTGAATATGTATATTTCTATCTTTTTTTAATATAGATATAGATACTTATTCATCATATATATATATATATATATATATATATATATATATATATATATTCCAGATTTATCTTCTATATAGAATTCCGCTTTGACCAAACATGTATTTTGGATGCACCATTTATCATTAAAAAATTATTCTACTCTACAATTTCTTTTTGGTCAAATATGTAGGCCTATTTCATTTCTGTAGGCATGGATTTGTTTTATAGTATATCTAGATCTAATCATGTTTGTTCTACATGCTTACTTTTGGATTCACCTAATTGGTTATGCTTCATTCAATGTCATGGATTGAAAGTGTTTAGAAACATCTAGGGGAGCTCTAGGGGAGATCAATATATTATATGGGAAGCATTCTCTTAGATCAATCCTCTTGATAGGGGTGGCTTTGCGGTCAAGTTAAGATTGGAAAGCAACAAATAAGTCTATATGTGTTCAAGAGTGATTATGCAGATTTTGATTCCTTTTAATGCACTAATCTAATGTGTTCTTTGGATGATTTTCTCTTTTAATACAAATGATTCAATAACATTTGTGGATGATAAATGAATGTGATTGAATACCTCTAAATACAAGTACATATACAAGTTGAATTATGCTAGGAAAATAATAGATAGGAGTAGGTTGAAAGTTAAATATAAATTTTAAAATTTTAAGGTTCAAATCCATGAGTGTGAGATCAAACCTGTGCTGGTGCTAGGGTGTTGCCACAATAATGGACTACACTTTTTGGGACATCCCAATTTTTGCCTAAAATCACATATTTTTGGAAAATATAATGATTTAAGCATTTGAATGTTTCATTTAAAGGATTTTAATTAAATATGGTTTGATCAATCCCCTTTAGATCAAATCCCCTTGGACAGAACCCCGTTAGTTTTAAACCATACTTATAATGGAGTCTCCTCTACAACTATCAAATGTTGATAAAAATCACTTTTGATTTACCTTTTGGGGGATCAAATGAACTTATTTAAAATTTATGTTTTGTAAGTATGTAACCCTTTTTATAAGCTTCCTAAAAAGTATAATTTTAAATATATTTAATTTAATTATTATATTTATTTTTTATTTCTTGTGAATGTAGGTTTTTAAATTGACATCAAGGTATTCGTTTCACACATACAAAAAAAAATAAAAAAATAGAGAGAAAATTTTCTAAAAAATACATGTGCACAAGATATTGATGTCTTTATTCAAACAAAAACTAAATACGTTAATTCAAATGCATACAAAAAACATTATGTGGTATGAAGTAAACATCACTTTTAAATAAAATGTTGTTTATTAAAGAAAAAATAAGTTATTAAAAATTACATTAAAAATATTAACAATTTATTTTATTTATTTTTAAATATAATTAGAATCTACACACAAAATCTCACAAATAACTAGTTTACTTCATCTTTAAATTCTTAATGGTTTAGTCACTATGGGTGTAAGAAAGTTGATGAAAAATGATGATTTCAATGTCAAATTTGGCCAAAAAGTGTAACCCATTATTGTGGAATCACCTTGCACATATGTAATGGTTTTCCTAGGTACCTTGATTCCACACTGATGGTTGTTCCATACTTGTGATAGCCAAGGACCCACACATATGTAGCAATGTGAAAGAAAAAAGGGTCCCCTTTGTTGCAAATCACATTGCAACAACTAATAGCTTAAGCCCTACTAACTGCAACCCTCTTGATAGCTACACCCAAAAACCCTCTTCACTTGCAAACATTTACACACAAGAATAGAGACTAAACCCTACATGCACCCAAGCACATCCATAGAACACCATTTTGAACAATAAAAACTAAAGTGGCACATTTTAAATTACATAAAATATCTCTTATTTTTTTAAATACCTATTATTTTACTTATAGGAACTTGTGCTTACCCTATTTTCTCTCATAGTACACTCAACTCCTTTCTTGTACTCTCAAACCTCTCCCTTTCTTCACTCATGGACTTGCACACAACCTTGTTTCCCTCACTAAAATATTCTTCCTCTACTACTCACTTGTAGCCTAGATCTCTCTAGCTACTCATATATGTAGTTTTCCCTCTCTCTCTCTCTACTATGTTACCAATCCAATCTTGTACACAAATTCTCTCTTCATTGGCATCCTCATGTCATATCTTCCTTTTTGGAACCTCTAGCCAATTCCTATTTTATGTTTTTCTAACCTACTCTCTACTTACCTTTATTTACACCTCTTCATGCCCAAACCAAAAATGGCTTTTCCCCAACTCTCGCATGCTCTTCCTTTAGCATCTCTCTTTCCTCAACCTATTTTTTGGATATTTTTAAATATGCTCTCATGGTGTACCTAGGGAACAAAATATCTCCTCTTTCCCTATGTTTTTTCTCCTCTTTCTTCTTTACGTTACTCTCTTTCTAGTGTTGATTGTTATTCTACCTATTGAATTTGAAAACCCCTACAAGTATTTTTCTCTTTTGAATCCTTTTTTTACCCTTAGGCCTTCTTAGATCCTACCCAAACCTATAGGCTTTCAAAATGCACCTATCTTCACATCCTCCTTGAGAGTCAAATTCTTGAACATCAATGCTCTATGTTACCAAATCTTCCTCAAGGCTCACACATGATCTTTCATGTGCATGCATTAGGCTTCTCATGAATATTGATTGGGTACAAAATATGCCTTAATAGCTCCTTCCTACTAATTTTTTTCTATAGACTATCCTCATCATGATTAATATGTATATTTTGTACCCTCATTGAAATGTCCTTACCACCTACAACCCAATCTTGGCATTAAAGGTCTATCTCCATCATACACTACCTATCCACTTTTCTAGCTAAATCTTGCTCCTCAACCTTTTCCATTGTTATTAATTCATACAAATGGGTTCTTAACTATTTTTGTGGCCTCCCTTGTTACCAAATATTTTCCTAAAAAAAATCACCACCCAAAAATGATCATCTCTTCTTCCCTATAAGTATCCTAATTATCTCTTATGTTTATTATAGTATCCCTTGTACTATTGCATCTCTTTTCTTCTACCACTCTTTTAATACTCACCCCCTCTAGTATCTACTCAAGATTTATATCAACTCAATTATTAATGTCCACAATATACAACTAGATCTATAATCATTGTCCATCCATCCATGCAACCAACAAAATTTGATACAACACCCATGGAATTCGTACATATCAACAACAAACAAACACAATTATTACTTCTTCAACTATTATGACATCTTATCATTCAATTTCACTAATCCATAGAATACATTAGCAAACATTGTCCACTTAACAAGTACAATATTGGCATCATCACAAATTTTGTAGCCTCCCAACTTAACAAATGAGCACATCCATTGTGCTCCTTTTGTTCACATACATTTACAACACTCTCACTCCTTCATGACTTCTAATAATCTATAGCATTTTCCTCAATATTGTCTTGAAACCTAACCAAACTCTTTGTCGACAAGGAAGGTTAGAACCAATGATAATAAAATCTTAAGCAATAAAGAAACTAAAAATATTCAATTCTAACTCTACAAACCTTCATTCAATCATATTAAAGTAATTTTCTCAAGACTTTGATTGCATGTGAATGCTCTATCTTAGCATAACAATAGAATTCTATGATTAAATTAACATAGTTACTTTGTATTGAAGATTCATGATGATAATGATGAATGAGAGGATCAATTATAGATTTCTACAAGATCAAATCAATGGTTGAGACTTCTTCATATATCATGAGTTATTCTTCACTAATTGTAGAATCAATGTGGAAAGTTGGATTAGCTAAATATAATTGGTGAGGAATTTTCTATTTTGATGATGGAGGTAATTTCTATGAGGATGATTATGAGTTGTCTTAATTTATTTAATAATTTTTTAATGAGAAAGTTTCTAATTTGATGGAGTTAATATTAATTAAATAATAATAAATCATTTAATTCAATGATAATAATGATAATCAATGATGATTAATGATAATAAATGGAATGGGGCATGAGCACGTGGTACATTGGATGAGTGGTGGTGTTGTTGTTATGGCCACTAGGGTTTAAGTCTCTAAAATTGAATCATAGCATTGTTGCTACTATTTTTGGTGTTCTCGCCATTGCACTAGGCATTAAGTGTTTGGAGCCCACCCCCTTGCTTAGCTGGTGGGACCCCACTCGTTAGGCTGGTGTACTCATGGGCCTTGTACCACTATTGGGCTACCGTGCACATGGGGGTGGTGGTTTTTGTAAATTCATGCTAGGATGAGGTCCCTGTTTGTGGCCTCACTGGTTCATAGTTCTAGTCAAAAGCATGCAACCTTGGTTGCGTATTACAAAAAAAAATGATAATAAATGGAATGATGATAATTAATCGTAATAAAGGAAAATTAATCATCATAATAATAGATAATAAATAATAAGAGGATAATAATGATAACTAGAGAAATTACTTTAGTTTCTACATTTTTTCCCTCTTTGAGATGACATTCAATTTAACATAATTTCAAAGAAAAGAAAAATAGTTAAGAACAAAGAATTAGAACAGATGAAGAAAATGATGGTATGTCCCATGAGGAGATGATGTATTTAATAATAGCACATTGTGAGGAGAGTAACATTTATTTAATTTTCCAATGGATGTTATGCATCAATGTATATAATATTTGGGTGATGTATTGAATGCATGGAAAGATTGAAAAATAAAAGATCACTTGCAAACATATGCTAGTATACGTGCCATGATATGGATGGACATTATGTTCTTGTGGTGATATGTTGCAAGGACCATGATGGATAAAAATAAATGAAAATACACAAAATCAAGCATGCACAACAATGCAAAGAAAAATATGATGTTGCCCAGACTAGTCAAGATAAAAACTAATTTATTGATTGATTAATGATGATCAAAGTGTTGTTGGTGAAAATAATAACATATAAGGCTTGTGTTGTTGATAATAATAACAACATGAGGATTGAATTTTTTATCCCAATGACATGAAAGTTTAAGTAAAATGGGTTATTCTTTGTAGTTAGGCTAGGAAAAATCCAAGGGATGTTTTTAGATGTTATGCTAGATTACATAGAATGATTATATGAGTTAATAGTGTTATATTTGGATGGATTTAATTTGGGATTGGATGGATTTTTAAGGGATGTGGGATAGGTGGATTTGAGTGGTGTGAGGAATATTTAGATTTATTAGGATTAAAAACTCAAGGAATTGGTAATAGTGAAGAACCAAGTCTATAAATGAGGGTGAAATTATAAGGGATTGGATAGGTACATCATGGGAGGATTATTAGGTGGGGAATAGGATACATGAGGATTATTTGATGGAGCATATGATATAGTAGAAATACTAGATGAAGGATTTAGGATGTGATCACAAAGGACTATGTCACATAGGAATAGAACATATTCTCCAAGAGATGAGGTTGGATAGTGTTATGTAGGTAATAATATAAAATTAGATGGTGTGTAGCCAGATGATGGAAATTTCAAAAAAATTCAAATCATATTTTAAGTATTTGCACATAGTCCCTATCAAGATCAATGTGGGTAGAGAAGATGGATGAAAATGTTGTGAGATAAATGGATGGTGACATCATGGAAAAGGTTGTGATGAATGGAATAAATTTAACCCAAATAATGGTACACATAGATAATTAATTTAATGTGTGATGCCCATTTACCATGTTTTCATCATGGCACCCATTTACCAAGTTTTCATTATTGAATAATTTATTTATCTTTACTTTTTCCTATTTGTCAAACACAATTATTGTGAATATTCATTTCCATGATTCTCCAAGGTGCCATAGAATATTTTCACCAAAGTTATATTTACTATTTTTTTTCAATATTTTTTTGAATGGTGTTGATGTAGATTCTTGTGTCATGATATGCTAATAATAAACTACATGATGGATTTTCATAGTCAAGATCATGGAACTTGTATATAACCCACTTAATTTATCATGATCCTTGTTGAAAATTTGGCCTTATCTTTAAATACATACATTATGATAGAGTTCCATTAGAGTCCTTATGATAAAGTGTTTTTTCTAGTATTATATAGAATTTTGAGGTAGAATTTCGCATATTCTATGCTTAGGATGGAAAGTGACAGAGTTTATAATTTTGATTGGAATTATGTTAGGCAAAAATTAATTTATAAACCTTGCAAGTTGGGATTGATGGCCATTTTGAAGGTGGACACCTATTATTTACAAGAGGAATTTTTTATATGATTCTACATTTTTATTGACTAGATTTAGATTCTTCGTTTTCTTGATCCAATTTCCTTTTGGATCCATTTTATTTTATGTGTCCAATTTTATTTTGAGATTCATTAGATTTTAATATTTATTTTTTCTTTGTAATATTTTTTTGTTGGTCCCAATTGGTAGGTTTAAGGATTTGGGAATGATGTTATATGGTGTGGATAGGAATATTACTAGTTTAATAACCTTTTGGTAAGGATTATGCATGGCCCCTATTTTGATGCTTGCATTGGATGAAGTTACCCCACATGTAATTTTTGCTAACATCATTATAAGGTACACTAGTTCTAAAACTACTTTTCTCATGGACCTAATCCTTTTCCTTAATATCACATTTTTTGATATAATTTTTTTTGTGATGGGATGTTTTTTTTTGAAGAAATAGGCTAACCCATATTTTTGTATTTGAGAACCACCAATTATTTCTATTAGCTCTTATATGATAAATTCTACTCTAACAAGAGTGAATGATCCTTATTGATAAGATAATTGGGATTTATCCTTGTTTATATTTATTTTTTCAAGTGATCATTTGGAATGTAGATGTGATCCATAACATATTTTTTATCAACATGTTTGATGTGATCCATTTCATTAATTTGACCATCTATGTGCCTAATGGAGACAAGTGTCTCATCTTTGGAAATGGAGGTTGTTGGTGTATAGATGGGATTAACTTTAGACTTATGACTATAAAAGGGAAAAATATGGATGAGGGGATCATCTTGGATTTATTGATCATAGATAGGATCTAGATCAAATTTTGATTAGCTTGAATTTCATGATCATATATAGGATCTTGACTAAAGATTAGAGTAGCTTGGATGGACACTATCCTTTTCTATAGGAATCCCTTGAGAGGGGTTGATAGGTGATGAAGTGCATGATGGTGTTTGATCTAGGATATTTTTATCATAGACATGATCTTTATTTATGACAAGTCACATTTGGATATTGTTTGGAGAAAGTTCTTAACACATATTATAATTTTTCTTAATGTAAATGAGGGTGATGGAACCCTAAAAAAAAAATTGTTACATGTTAAAAATCTCATTACATTTGGACATGGGGTTACTATCCATAAAATTTTAAAATATTCTATTAAGCCATTGACTCCATGTTACCTGTTGCCAGTTATTTTAATGTATTTTTAGTCATTCATTGTCACCGGGTAACCAACCCTTCTAGCCTAAGTTTTCAATTAAGTCCCATGACCCTTGTAACTATATCGCCATCACTAATTTATTCATAGGTTTACATTTGTAATAGTGATGAGCCATGAGAAATAATTTCCTTTGATATCACTCATCACTAATGGCATCCGATCCTTCACTTTGTAAAGGTTAGCAGCTACTCCAAGTTTCCAGGTATTCTTCACTTTTGGGTTTTCAAGAAAATCAAATTTGCATATGAAAACCATACTTGTAAGTCTTGTAATAATTTGATTACCTATTCAGTGATTGAGCACTAAGGGAATAATAGTAATTTTTTTATGCATACTTCTATGTTACTAGATTGGAGTATCTATTATGAAGAAGTATTAAATGTTTTTTGAAGAAACCCATTTAGAAGATCTTAAGCAAGTTGAGATAGAATTTTGAATTGTAAAAGCTTAAGGTCATCTTTTAAAATAAGTCTGAGTTACCCAGTGTAGCTGCATAACTGATATAAAAAGGCTTGTAGAAAATGTATCATCAACCTATGTGTCCCTGTGTGGACCCAAATGTAACAATACATAGTGCTCAACCCTTGTCATGTAATAAAAGAAATTTCAGCATTAAAATTTACATGGCCATAAATTTTGATGGCATTTATGGTTACCCCAATGTTATTCCATCTAACATTAGGGAATACTTACCAAAATTCAGTGGTGAGAAGTGTGAATCAGCAAGAAAGCATTTGCAACAATTCAACAATTTAATGGATGACTTTGAAGTAGATCATGAGGACATGATCATTAGGTTATTTGTTCAGTCCCTACAGGGAGATTCAAGAGATTGGCTCTCTGATTTACCAACATGTTCAGTCTACTCTTGGGAGGAATTCAAAGCAGTGTTCATGGAGCAATTTAGTGAAAAAATCAATGCTAGTTCTTTGCTCAATAAATATATGAACATTGAGAAAGAAAATGATGAGCTAGTCCCAGCATTCAACCTAAGATTTGCTAAAACATTAAGGGATATTCCTGATGTTTTGGATCTTAGTGATGCAGTATGTTTGGTTATTTATTTGGGGGCTTTTGATAAAATGATGAGCTATTTGTTGAAAGATAAAAACCCCAAAACCTTACATCAGGCTCATGGGATAGCCATGAACATTGAAAACAACTTGAAATATGGGATGCAAAGGAATCACTTGGATACAAGTATTCACTGCCATAGAATACCTAATGTTGATAAATGGTGTAAACCAGGAGTCAAAAATGAATATAGGAGCATTTGCACCCCTATTGTTTCAGCTTGCACAACATTTTGTGATACTTATCTCATAAAATACCAAACATATTATCAAGAAACCATCATTTCTTCAAATCACAATGATAATAATTTCACTGCTTTGTATGAATCAAGTAGTGAGATATCACATGAAGATGAAGACGGTAGAGTAAACACTGAAGAAATGCACTTCAATGAGGAAAATGAAGGGTGTGGTTCCAGTTTTGTTGAAGATTCCACTACCTATGCTCCTATGGAAGACAAAAGATTAAGCACTCAATCTAAAAATTTTGAACAGAGTTGCAATGCTGATGAATCCTCCTGTTGCAGTGATAATGATAGCATCAAGTATGCTCAAATCTCTATTGAAGGTGATTTTCCTCATGAAGAAGAGATGAAATCATTTGTTGCACATGAGGAATATGCTAATGATGCTAAAAGTACATGTGAAAATGTGTCTATCTACTCTTCTAGTGACTATAGTGAATTAGAGTGCAATGATGACTCAAAGGATTTTGACCTTCATGCTGAAGAGGCTCTTATGTCAAAATAAGTGTAATAGAAAATCCATTGTATAATGATCCTCTATCTTCACCTGAGATGAGAAATAATGATCCTTATTGGTGCAGATATAATCCACTCCTTGCTAAGGATTCTAATGATACATCTAATATAGGGTCAAAATATAGTCTTGAGCTAACAAAGCAATATGTTGATAGGCTCTCTGAGGGAATTGCATATGAATGTTTCACATTTGGTACAGGTGTTGCAGATAAGGTCGAGTATCAAGATGTCAACTACCTAGAAGAGTATGAATGTTTTCAGTTTCCAATTCAGTTGGGGAGCACTTTGACAAAGCATGACAATAAGATGAATAGCACATAATTGTATTTTCAGAATGAACATGTTTCATGTTATAGATATAACACATATGTGTCATGTGATGATGAAAATTTTCATTTTATGCCTAAGTTTACTCTATAGGATGGTGAAAGTTACAATGGTCATTTTATACTCAGAAAGATTCTGAGAAATGTTGATGACAAGGATTATGATCAGACAGACTCTCACTTGTTAGAAAAAGGCCTAACATTTTTTTTGATAGGATTGAAATTACTCTTACTTCAATGGTACAATAAGGACAAATGTATATGGAAAAACAACAGCTCTTTTAGAAGGCTAGTTTTTGATGGAGGCAAAAACTTATTCAACATTTTGTGGCTTAGTGCCACCAATCAAGAGGGAAAAACCTGGTTGAATTGAGGGATGCATAGTACAATTTTCATCTTTGAATTTTTATGTTGGTCGGGTGGAGATTGGATCTCCCTTTTCAAGTCTCCTTTGCCTATGAAAATTTTGTACATATGTTGTTCTTTTGTTTTGTTTTTGTGCCTGGTCTCCTTCACCTAAAATTATGAGATCTCATCATGCCTACAAGAGGCATGTGTCCCCAGTCAAAGCCACTAATGGAACCCTTAAAAAAAAACTTGTTCCATGTTAAAACCCTCATTACATTTGGACATGGGGTTACTATCTATAAAAGATTAAAATATTCTATTAAGCCATTGACTCCCTATTACCCGTTGCTAGTTATTTTAATGTATTTTTAGTCATTCATTATCATTGGGTAACTGACCCTTCTAGCCTAAGTTTAGACCTTTCTATTTTATAAAATTGGGTAAGGATCTTTGAGCCCTTATGCCCTTCATATTTTATAACTTAGAGGCTTCTGAATTAATCTTTGTCCTAGAAGGTCCCCTTCATAAGAACAACTTATAAGCATGTGCCTAAAACTTTCACTTAAGTCCCAATGACCCTTGTAACTATATCACTCATTGTTGATTTATTCATAGGTTTACATTTTTAATAGCGATGAGCGATGAGCAGTACTTTCCTTCGATATCGCTTATCGCTAATGGCATTTGATCCTTCACTTTGTAATAGCAATGAGCGATGTCCTTAGCCTTATGCTCATATCGTTCATCGTGGATGGCCATTAAAAAGAACATTTGTAATAGCAATGAGGATATGTTGTCACACCATATGATCATGGATATGTTGTAAAAGGTTGTTCTCACATTACCCATGTGCGATGAACCCTATAAACAATGTAAACCATTCATCACTAATTTCTTGCACATTATATGAGGAGAATTAGCGATGAATGGAATCCTTATCGCTCATCATGGATTTACCTCAAAACTTAAGTTCTAAAGTAGTGACGAGTGATGGGTACTTTCTAAAAGGGTTTCTCTTTCACTAAAATGTATAATCATATGAGTGATGTATTTGTGGTGTTTGTTATATGCAGGTTATATGTGTCCATATCTAGTACTGTCACAACATCTCCCATCGTAGATAGAGTCTTAAGAGTAGGATTTGAATTAGTGATGC
>VDFB02186162.1:0-15894 GCA_007258455.2 Sequoia sempervirens
GCGTTATATCTTGCACTGGAAATCCCAGAGCCTTAGCTTTGGTATTTGCCTTGGAATACCAACCCAAAGGCTTGGAGGGCATTCCCAAAGACCAGAGACGTGTTTTTTTCCAAATTCAACAAATTTTCACATAATCGGGTTCGTGCTCACCATCAAGATTGCATCTGGTTCAATATCAAGAAAATCAAAGACATGGGTAATGTTGGGTTCTTTATTAGCTTTCCAACGATGTATTTTTTTTCACTTTCTAACAATGTTAAACCTTTCATCCATAATTTCTTTTGATTGTAATAATACGTTTTTCTTCAAAAGCTGGAGTGTTTACAGTATTTTTAAGCTATAAATTAACCGTTCATCAAAATTTGAAATAAATTATATTTTTAGAAACTAGACTCCATTCTACAATTTAAAAAAAATAAAATTTTAGAAAAATCTTTTAGTTTCAAAAAATTTGAGGGGGAGCACGGCCAAAATTCTGCTTTTAGGAAGTGCCCACTTAGAAAATTAATAAAAAATCAAATATTCATTAAAAAATTATCAGAAAATATCCAGTCCTTACTACATACTGTTATCTAACTTCTCACTGGAGCGATTTTAAAAATACTACAAAAAGTCCACCGTGCTCAGGTCACACAAGAGTTGCTATGTTATGTTTTTTTAAAGCCAGAAACAACAACAATTTGTGTCGTGTCCCTCTTTGACATGCTTAATCTCAACTATTTTCAAAATAAATTGGTAGTTTAGAAAGTAGACTCGGAGCACTTTGATCCTTGTTTTTGTTCCATCTCAAAATTTTGAGTGTAACTATCCTCAATTTCACGTCCAAGGTTAGTATTTCCTGATTTCAAGAAAAAAGTAGCCACTTAAGCCCCCTTTTGGGAACCATTTTTGTGCCACCCATCATCAAAAAGTAGGTTCCACCAAATTTCCAATCGTGTGGGTCTCATTACCTAGTTTTGTTGTTAGTGCATTCTACAACTTGTTGAAGTCAAAGGTGTTGTTTTATGTCTTGAGCTCATAACTTTTGACCAATTTCTCTATTTTTCACAATTTTAGTGGCATTGGAACCATCTTTCAGAGATCACATCCATCCATGTACTTTTTCTAGATTGCTCTCCAGGTACATTTTATTCAGTTTTCTATGTTTCAACACTCTAGTGAATTACTTGGTCGTTTTAGCTCCTTGGAACTTGTTGTTTGCATGGAATTTTTTGGCCGTTCTATATGTATTTCCATTATTGTGTTCTATTTGGGCATTGTAGACATTCATTTCATGCACATTCTATTTTTTAGACCCACTTCAAGATAAAGTGTCATTCTAGTGTAAAATTTTTGGGGATTTTGCACATCTTGTGTTGCCTTTTGTATTTACAATATGATATAAAGTGCCATGGGGGTTAATGTTTTCCTTTTAGTTTTTCATCACACCTTTTTCAAGTGAGTGTCCCTTTCATGACAATAGTGAATCCCAATGATTCTTGCCTCATGTGTGTGTGCCTTAGTTTACACACCCTTTTATTTGTATGTTGTTTCTCCTACATGAACTTCTTGGTTTCACACAGTTTTAGTATACCTTTCATGGCTCTCCTTTTTCAACATTATGGGAGGTTTCTATTGTTGATGCTAATGCTTTCCTTGGTTTCGTGTTGGAGTGATCTAAGTATCTAGTTATTTTTCCTATGTACTTTCAGATGCAGCGTACATCAGCAGCTAGTTACATGCATTTTAGTGAGATGGATCATTTACCATATGGACACTCTTGCATTCTTATTTCTAGAGGTTCTTCATTTCAGCACCATATTAGTCATGATTCGACAATAGTCTACAGCTTCTTTGTGCTTCTGTGATGTTCTGCATGTTCCTCTTTTTTGGGACATTGTTTGGTTGGAGGCTTCTCAGTCCTTCACACCTTCATTTGGAAGATTTTTCAATCCTTCATTTTTCTTTCTCTCTTTTGGAGAGGAGTTTTCTCCCACTATGTTTTTCTCCTTTTCTCCAATTTTGAGAGATCTTTTATTTGTACATGGGTACCTCACTAGGCCTTTTTTTCCAGAACCCATCTTGCATTCTTTTTAGGGTTTTTAGCTACTCCCTAAGTTCATCTTAGGGGGGTGTTAGAGTAATCATGCATTAGCTAATGATTAATTAATCTTTAATTAATTATTAGTCTGATTTATTCTCATTCACTCAAGCTAAACTTAGGAGCTCTTTATTAAGTTAACTAATTGTTTTTTTATGTTAACTGAAGTGAGCTATTATTAGATCATTCTAGATCTCATCGCATGTGATGTTGACATGTGCCATGATCTAATCCCTTTACCATTTAGGGTTGCTCCTATGCAGCACTCAACCCTCATTGTATTATCACTCTAGAGATCTCCTCTTGAAATCTCAACCTTTAAGGGCTTTTGTTTTACTTGAAGATTCTTGAGGTTCATTTTGTAGCTTTTTCTTGTTGAGGAATATTGCGCATATTATTTGCAGATCTCTTATGTGGAAGGTATATTTGTTCATTGTTTGATCATGTGGCTCATGTTTTTCACAATTCTAACAGTTCATACATTATCGGGTCTCGGAGATCAGGGATACCTCTTACCTCTTTCACCTCTATAAGAAAGGTAGTAAACAATATATTCGATGTTCAAAACCCGAAGGTCTTAATAAGATTTCATAAAGCCATGGAGGAAGGGTTGGGAGTTAGAGACTAGAGTTTCACTGTACCAGGCTATGTTGATTTCTTTAGTGTAAAGGGTAAGTGAAATTCGCAATGCCTAAATTCTGATGGGTGCTTCAAATTTTAAAAATGCTAAGAAACAAAAAGGAGGAAAACCTCGGTAATCCTAAGGTTTGATGTTCGAAAGGTCAAAAGACACAAAGACACCAAGCATCGAGTAAGGAGTCAAGGATTGGTGTGAGGCCCATCGTCAGTTGGACCCATATACCTCATGTTTGTTGTCATTCACATGACCATGCTTGGATACATTATACTTTTACCCTATATTTTATGATGGTTAATTATGAACATGGGACTTAATTGTTAATATTTTTATTAGATTAGTTATCTTATGAATTGTAAGTTTATGAGTATGGTAGTTTATCAAACTGATATTTGGTATGCTATGAAATTAGAAACAATATGCTTAGAATAGAATATGTGATATCATTTTAATCAAAAGTCAGTTTTTGAATTGTCATTCAATGTGATGCTTAGATGATATTATTGTGATTTAAAAATAAATATTTGATATATCATGCAAGTGATTTTCAAACATCGTGAATTAAGGTGTAGAAGTGTAATTGACATGGTATTGAATTGTAACAATAATGTTTGAATTCTAAAAAGGAAAATGTGAACAAGGATTATGCTTATATGTATATTAAGTGTAATGAACATGTGCATGTATTATGCTTCATCGTATTCATGTTTTTTGATTTATTTTTTTTGACAGTTGGACTAATGTTTACATGGAGTATGCAGGTTAACCTTCCATAGCCATGGAAATCGAAGGCAACCAAAAAGACCCTTGTGTTTACCATGTAAAGTCGACTCAACACGTATAAAAAGGGATAGAGTCTTATGTTGTGTAAAATGTTATGTTTCTTGTGACATGCATGTTGGGAGTAAGAGTTCAAATGTTTGAATTGTTTGAAAGTTGAATGTGGTCTTAAAATGGAAATTTCAGATTCCTTAGTTTACGTCATTTTAAAGGGTCAAAAATGTTTTAATTTTGGATAATTTTTAATTTTTAGAGACCCTAAGAATATGACCTAAGGGTTTGGGGTCATTTTTAGGTCATACTCTTGGCCATGCTTCATTTATGATCCCTCTTAAATTGCTTGTAAGAGGAGTGATGAAAATGGAGTGAGGGGATGGACTTGACCCATCCTCAACCCCATTTTAGTCTCCCAATTTTATTATGAGAAGGGATGGGAATCTATGTGGCCACCCATGCCTCTTAAATGAAGAAGAGGACATGGTGGTTGGGGAGTTTTATTGAGAAGGTTTTGAAAAGAAAGTTTGGGGGAAGTCATTATCTTTGGATCTTTCTTTTTGGCTAAGTGGGGGAAAAGTAATAGGAAGAGCTGGAAGAAGTTGAGAAGGGATTCAGGAAGAAAACAGTTGATTTCACTTGAAGTTTTGAGGTAGGATATATTCATCCTCCTATTTTGTTTTGAATGTATGTGTTAATTTAAGGTTGTGATGTGTTATTCCTTGTTGCCTTGTTTGTAATTATGTCTGTGCAAGTGCATTAGGTGTGTTCATTTTGTTGGGTTGGCTCCCCAATTTTGGTTGTGAGCAACCCATGTAGGGGATGGAGGGGGAGAGATCCCCATGAGGGGGCTTGTATTTCAATGTGGAAATAATGTGTTTTAGCTATGGAAGTAAAGGGGTATGAATACCCTTTTTGTGTAAAATGGAAATTTGGGTGAAGAAATAATTTGAGAAGGTTGTTGGTTGAGAAAATTACATGAAGCATTTGATGCTAAATTTTCCCCCATGGTTGTGATCCTCCCAAGCTCTCCTCATGAAACCATTGATTGGTTTTTGTGTTGTGTTTTATCTTGACTTAATGAGTGTTTGTAATGTGCTAAGTTTTGTGGAACTATTTTATGTTTGGGAAGGGTTGCTTGTGTGTACCTAGTCTTTTTGGAAGCCTCCCAACTCGAGGGTGGCTGGTTTTCTAGCCTACGGTTGGGTGGTGAGAACCCTGTAGGCTTTGGAAGAATTTTGTTCCTATGTGCAAGTTTCCAACCCTAGAAAAAATTGCATATTTGGAAAGATTGTCTATTATGTGTGTAGGTTGATGAAAATATGGACACTTGTATTTGTGCCTTGTACTAGTACTCACATGACAAGAAACCCAAGTCTCTTTATGTGATACTATGCTTGGCTGAAAGTTGTGTTTATAAGAAAGGTGGCTTCACTCTAGTAGGCTATGGTTGGAATGTTGGGTATGAAGCAAAAACAATACCTGTTGAAAAAAAAATAGATGTAATCTTCTAACCAATGAGCCTCAATATTATGTTATAAAACATATGTGAGGTTTTCTATAGATGAATAATCTACAAAAGATAGAGCTAAGTCATTTCACGTATCATATGTTTATGTTAGATTGTTTTTATTTTATTGTTTTGCTAATGTATGTAACAAAAATGGAGTATCTGGTATTAATGGGTATTTTTTAGATGAAAGTTCTTTGTTATTCTTTATGCATTGTCAAATAGCAGTTTATTCAACTCTGTGTGTTGTCTAATTTAAACAATAATGTGTTTCCTATCAATACTTAGAGGGAAACAAAAAAAAAAAGAGTGAAGAAGAATATGCAAAGTTAACTGTTGTTAAACCACTATCCTTAAAATGGAATAGTTAAATGTTTAATCCAATTAAAATTGCACTAGGGAAGGAGCTTGCAAATTGGGATTTATTATCATTTATTTTTTTGAGGATATTCATATATTATTATAATTAAAACATCTTTGCTACATATTTTAGACGGTAATGTAAATGGAATACAATGCATTGTGATGTTCCATTTGTAAAGGAAAGAAACAAAAAAATGAAAATTGTAATGAGTCTAGGTGAGAGGACCCAGTACGTGAGCATGTTTCAATAGTTGTGATAGTAGTTGTTTATAAAATGTCCAATATTTTTATCAATTTTAGACCAATAGTTGTTAGTGTTGATGATGACTACCCATAATTAAACAAAATGTATTCCTTTGATCTAAAAAGCAACCAATCATGTGATTCCACATCAATGCTCAATAAAACATGTTGTGAATGCACAAGTATTGGTCTCACTTTTTTTTGGGCCTTTTTTAACACCTTGACAAAAAGCATGCTGATGTGGCATCATATTTGATGATGTGGCCCTGAAACCTTAGTTATAAGCATGAGACTTGCCAACTAAGCTGCTGTAAAAAATTCATAATGATTTCAAATTTCCACGAAGCAAAGTTAGGGTGCACAACTACTGGGTCCCCTCCCCTATATGCACAACATATCCGCAAAATTCACTATTATGGTGATATGCTAGATTTCATTCAATTAAGGGGAAACCATTGTAGGTAAGAGTTGTGGTTATGGTTGATCATTATAATAAATTATCGTGGTCGCTTACCAATTTTTTACAACGACTTACTTGTGAGTCCACAACATAAGGCCACATCATCAAATATGATACCATCAACATGCTTTTTGTCAAGGTGTCTAAAAAGGCCCAAAAAAAAAGTGCTACCAATACTTGTGCATTCACATCATGGATAGTTGAACGCTGATGTGGCATCACATGATTGGTTACTTTTTAGATCAAAAGAATACATTTTGTTTAATTATGGGTAGTCAAGTCACAACTATTGGCATTATATAAACAACTACTATCACAACTATTAGACATTATATTAACAACTACTATCACAACTATTGGAACATGCTCAACTATTGGGTCCTCTCCCCTAATAGATTTTTTTTTTTCTGAAACAAAAAAAGGAAGGGAATCTAGGCAGAGTAGAAATCCAATGAAGTTAAATTGAAAATGTTTATTTATTTCCCTTCAGGTAACTCTTCTCAGTGAAAGAAGAAATCAAAATTTGCATCGTTACCATACATCCCTATGGTAAAAATGGTTAATGATAAAAAATAAGCATTTACCAGAAAAAGCACAAAATGCTGAGAGGCAACATAAGAGAATAAAAAAGATATATTTTATTAAAGGGGGTATGTTTATTTACATTGAGTACCTATGCAGGGAAAAAGCCTAAGCAATACAATATTATCTTAAACCTACATTCCCTTATAGATCGCTCAGAAACCATTATTTTGCTTCGCATGGACCTGCAAATCTTTGCTCATGGATGCCTCTTGTGGAATCAAACTGTGCTGCAAACCCCATGAAAAAGTGTGTCAGGTGCAGAGATAACTAGTTCCCTCTCTATAAATCTCGCTCGGAAAGAACCTACAAATAGAAGTTTCAAAGAAAAAAATTTACAGATTTAAATATATATGTTTGATAGTAACGATCTTAACAGATGAATGAGAAAAAAATATTAATTAAGTTAAATTGTAACAAAAAAAAATGATAATATCTTTGGGCACGTAGCCCTTGAGGAGGCCGCGACCCTGTGGCTGGTTGTGACCACCATAGAGGTGGCCCCCAAGGAACGCGACCCTAGGGTGGGCACAGCCCCACCTACGGGCCCATCGTGCCAAGAGAAGGGGTCCGCGATGGGCAAAGGCTATCCAGCCCCAAAACAACATGGGGGCATCGAATGTCATGCCTCTGCATAATCTGACAGCCGTGCGCAACTAACCGTGCTGCAGGGATTTCTCAGATTTTTTTGTTTTATGTGCCCCAGCTACTCTTTTTTAATGATTTTATATTTATTTTTAAGTTTGTATAATTTTTATTTTTATTTTAGATTTGGTTTTTTTGTAAGTATAATATAATGTAATAAACATATATAATATTTTTTTATATAAATATAATTATATTAATATATATTGTAAAATTATATATTTAAAATATATTTATAAATTTAGGTTTTTTTTTCTTTCTCTAATATATTTATATATCAGATTTATTACAATATATTATATATAATATTATGATATTATAATATAATAATATAATATATTTATATAAATATGATATATAATATATTTATAAATTTAGGTTTTTTTTTCTCTAATATATTTATATATCACATTTATTACAATATATTATATATAATATTATGATATTATAATATAATATAATAATATAATATATTAAAATATAAACTTAAAGAAAAAAATATATTACACTTAAAATAAAAATTATATGTTAGATTTGTAATAAATATATTTAAACATCTAAAATGAAAATTATATATTAATATTATTATATCAATATTATACTTAAAGAAAAAAATATATTACACTTAAAATAAAAATTATATGTTAGATTTGTAATAAATATATTTAAACATCTAAAATAAAAATTATATATTAATATAATTATATTTATATATAATATATTATATAATTATATAATTTATAATATTATTATATCAATATTATACTTAAAGAAAAAAATATATCACACTTAAAATAAAAATTATATGTTAGATTTGTAATAAATATATTTAAACATCTAAAATAAAAATTATATATTAATATAATTATATTTATATAAAAAAATATTATATATATTTATAACATTATATTTTTAATATATAATATTACAAATTCCATAATATATTTATTAGAATAAACATAATATTCTAATAATATATAATATATAAAAATTATATTAAAATATATAATATAATATATTATATAATTATATAATTTATAATATTATTATATCAATTTATAATTTTTATTTTAGATGTTTTTAAATATAATTTTTATTTTATTTTAACAATCTAACATATTTTTTTTCTTTTAGATTCAATTACATGGTTAGGATTAAGATAATTTTTTAATCAAGTTAGGGTTAGATTTTAATCATAATATTAACTCTAAATGAACCCTAGATCTATCATAACCCTAGCTATAACCTTAACCTTAAATGAACCCTACCTATAACCTAACCATAACCCTAACATTAATCCTCATCCTTATACTAGCAGTAATCCTAATACTAACATTAAATCCAACCCTAATTCTAATTCTAGTCTAACCCTAACCATAATGCTAATCTTGATTCTAACTCCAACCCTAACACTAACCCTAATTGTAATGATAACCCCAATTGTAATCCTAATTCTATTTCTAACCCTAACTTTAATCCTAATCCTAACCCTAACCCCAACCCTAACTGTAACCCTAAATAATTTAAAGTCTTACACAGTGCGTCATAAATAAAAAAACCAAGGGTAGGAGAGTATAGGAGTTAAAAGAACACTTGATTAATTAGATCAATGAAATAAAATTTATAAATTTATTAAACATATTTTTGAATACATATTTTTGGTATGCTTAATGATCCATATAAACTGAAATAATTAGGTCAGATAGTTACCAACTTATTATTCAAAAATAATTAATGTTAATTTTTCCTACTTTAAAACATGGTGATTATATATATTTTTGGTGGGTTAACAAGTATTTTCTTTAAAAAAGTAAATAAAATTCAATTAATATTATACTTAGGTTATTTTGTCACTCTTAAGTTATTTTACTTACTTAAGAGTTATTTTACTTTTTACTTTAGAGCTATTTAATGATTATTTGATTTTATTTATATCATAGGTGCCTCCACAAATATATCTCTCGACCTACATTACATATATTTTTTAAATATAGATATGCTTGTATATAAATATATTAGAGAAAAAAAAACCTAAATTTATAAATATATTATATATCACATTTATTACAATATATAAAATATATTTTAAATATATAATTTTACAATATATATTAATATAATTATATTTATATAAAAAATTATTATATATGTTTATTACATTATATTATACTTACAAGAAAAAAACCAAATCTAAAATAAAAATAAAAATTATACAAACGGTTAGTTGTGCACGACTATCAGGGTATGCAGAGGCATGGCATCCGATGCCCCCATGCTATTTTGGGAGCTGGATATCCTTTGGCCCTTTTGCTCAGGCCCAATATAGGGCAAAACAAAAATCATAAATTAAACCTATCGTTCTCTACCCCACATGTGTAAAATGGAAAGATTTTATGTTTAAGTCGTTGTTACCATTTAGCGCTTGCCTACTATCAGTGAATGTTTCTTTACTTGGAGTTTCTATTAACAATATTAATATTCAATACCACGGGCATATATAAAAAAAACATGATGTTAATGACCATATTAATGCGAGAAGGGAATATAATTTATATAATCGTGGATTCGTATTATTTCTTTATAACTACCTATAATATTCAAATTTAATAGTTGAACATAGGTTAAATGAAGAATGATAGTGCTTACCAATCATATTAATAATATATATATATATATATATACAATGATAATCATAAAATTGTTATTGTGTGTTATTAATATATTGACGATGTGATTATATAGTATTGATAATCTCGAGAATATCAAAGTACGAGGTGAATTTATTTGTTAGTGGTGGATAAAGTAATACACTAAGGTAAATCTACTATTATTGATAAGGCCAATAAATCTATAGACAATTAGTTAATAATTTTTTTATTATTGTTTCATTGGTTAAATGAAAATGACATTATTGGGTACGAGCATTAATCAAATGACAAAATTATTGCTAAGGCTAAACTAGAATTTAAATGCTAGTGCTACTATAGACTTAATGATTAAGTGTTGTCATTAGTAATGTTATTCATTCATTAGATAGAACGATACTCTTTAATTATAAACATTGGGGAACCATTATTAATATGTCACCCATAAATAAACTAACACAACTTAGAATATACTTACAATTAACTTTTGCGTTAACATATAATCACATAAACATTATTATTGTTATATTAAATAATGTTAAATTGAGGTTAAAATTATAATCTCGTGAGTTTATTAACAACACTGAAGCAGTTATTGGCAAATCGGGAGTTAATAATATTAATATTTGATTTAACAACAATAATACTTTGATGTTAGTTCAAAATCAAGCAACGGTATTTGAAACGTAGAAAATAGGTTCATCTAAAATGGAACGAGGGAAAATGGGGTTATGAAGGACCTATCTTCCTAGTTTCATTAAGAAATGAGATCCCCACAAAGAATTGACTTACAACCCTTAGAAGAATCAATTCTATGGAGGAATCTTCAGATTTCCTTTTTGTGTTAGGATGAGGGTCCTGGTCAAACAACACTTTGGGGAGAAAAACTAAAACTAGTAAATCAACACCAAATTGCAATCTAACAATTGGAACAACAAGATTAAGCTCAATACTGACAGAACCAGAAAATAGAAGGTGGATTAGAGAAGGGTAGAAGCATGTGTACCAATCACCAAAAGTGTTTTTTTGAAGTTGGTTTGGGACTCATTCGCCCAAGGGAAAATGGTTCTTGAGTTAGGGTTTTTCTACAACTTCCGGGAGCCTCTGCTATATATCTGAGTCTTCCAATTTGCCCAAGTTTTAGGTTTAGAAAGCCGGAAATAATTTTTGTAAGTGAGCTTCTGTGAGAATTAGAAACTTTGACAACTTTTTGCAACTTTGACAAGTTCTCCAAATTTGATCTTAAAAAGGTCTTCAATATTTCTTCCACCTAAATCTGCAATCACAAATCAAGAGGAAATTTTTGTTTTTGGTGAATGGGGGTTTGCCTTGGTCAAACCCCGTTCTGGTAATCAAACCTTGAAATGAATAAAAATATGAAAGAGGGAATGAAGGATGAACAAATCTATGTTACCACTCAACAAACCCTTGGATAAGATCTTGAATGAAGGTCTACAACTTGCATGAAATAGCCTCAATGGATGTGGATCTTGACACTTGAATCTTTGCTTGAAATAATTCTTTGAATGCTTGATAGGATCATGAAACCTACATCACCATATTAGCTCCAAAAACATGCATGATGCAAGAATACTTTGACATGATCCAATTCGATCTTGATTTTTGCAAAAAAAATCTTCAATAAATATTCCTTTGAATGCTCTTGAAAGTTCTCTTGATCATCAAAGTTTCTAAAGGAATGCTTGCATAAAAATTCTTAGGTGAAACATAGTCAAATAACCTTATATTTATAGGTATGTATCCTTAATTTTCTGAAATTCAAATTTCACAAGCCGACATTGAAATATAGATTTTAAAACATTAAAATACTACCAAAAACATAATTTAAATTTAGGTCCTAGGTCCTAGGGATGACCCATTCTCCCATGGGTGAATGGATCCCAGGGCCCTAAACCTAGAATACATATTACTCAAGGTAAAGTGTTATGTTAAGGTATTAATTATTGTTGGGTTTTCCCTTAAAAAAATATAATTTAATAGGCTTGGAAATGAATTAAAGGGCTTGTTAAGGAATAATTAAGCTTAGTTAATTAAAGGAGCCCTAAATAAGTGTGAAAGTGTAAATACATACATTTTACAACACTAAATTAAGGCATAATTAAGTCCAATTTAACTAGGAGGGCCCAAACAAGTGAGAAAATGTAAAGAGACATTTTCCATCACTATGTTTAGCCCCCACTTTAGTGAGAGGATGAGAACAAGCATAAACTCACACTAAGGTAGAAAATCAACATGTGTATGCATCAACAACAAGATACTCAATCATACAACGTCAAAGACATAAAGAAAGAGAAGAATAAAAAGGGTAGATCAAGCTTCAACTGTCCAATGCAATGTGGAACATGCCTTAGCTATTTGTCCAAAATAAAAGGGTGGATCAATCCTTAAATTTCCAACACAATGTGGAACACACCTTAGCCATTTGTCCAAAAACGTTCACAAGCGAAACTCTAGTTGTCCACTATGCAAAAAACATGCATTCTCACATGGGCTAGAACTTTGGTTATCCACTAGGTAAGCCCCGAAGGGTGGAAAATGAGAGAATCTTATTAGGCTCCCATACCATATCAAAGTTATACCTCCATAACTTCAATAAGGCACCACAAAAAAAAACACAAAGGGTGGAAAATGAGAGAATCTTATTAGGCTTCGGCCATACCATACCAAAGCTATATCTTTGATAACTCTAGTAATGCACTGCAAAAAAAGCATAAATTGTGAGATTCATGTGGCCTAAAAATTTGTGTTATGCTAAGCACCTATAAAAAAACAAGGCAAGGCTCCACTAGCAAGCAAAGTGTGTTATGCTTGGTGGCCTTGAAAAGTGTTTGAGCTTCACAAGGTTAGAAAGTTGTGTTATGCTAAACACTTATGAACAAAATGAAAATAATATGACATGTTCAAAGGGATTTTTCTTAGTTCATGTAAGGTCTTCAACTCGGGGAACATCGTACCTAATGTCTCCAAGAGAGGACAATTCAAGGATTAAAGATTCACAACTTAGGGAATGCAACACATAACATCACCACTAAGAGGAAAGTTGTATGCCAATAAAGCTCACACTCCTGAAGGACATCAAACCCAATGACACCACCAAGAATAGGACACATCACATGAAGAAGATTGCACAATGAAATATAGAACATCGCCAAAAAAATTAAAAAATTATAATGCCGATGTATGCCCCCAATTTAAAGAAATTGCTAACACCATTGTTGTGAGAAATTAGTTTAAAGTAGCCAATATTCAATTCTAACCATAAAGTGGACATGAGAGCTTATTCGGAAATCCCTCTACCAATTCATATGTTTCCAAATGAAGCTATGGCATGAAGAGGGGTTGCCCGCAAAATGGAATCCCAAACACATAAGGGATCTATGGATTTGGGATCACTATGTCTTTGCTACAATGATATTAAGAGCTCGTAAATATCATCATTCTCCAAATACTTGTAGAACTGGAAGAATGACACATAGAGAGAAAAAACAAAGAAAATATTTTAGGTCGACATGGAAGAGACCTAAATGTCTCAATGTCTTGCATCATCCCTAAAAGGAAAACACAAGACAAGTGAAAAAATAAAAGGTTTATGACATATAGAAGAATGTAGGTACAACTAGAGGAATGCACATGAATAGATGTCAAGGAGAACAGTATGAGGGATCACATTATGCACATGTAATCACACAAAGAACATCAAAAGAAAACAAAGCAAAAGACTAGTAAGGCACATGTGAGTCAACCTATAGTAGGTCATCCACATCCCAATCTTGTTTAGTATATGTGAAAGGTGGAAAACTAGCCAAAGGGACAACATCAAGTGCCAAACTAGGACTAGCACCAAGTTAAACACTCTCTTTAGGAAGATCATTATGATTCTTATCATTTAAGTTCATGGAAGAGGAAAACATTAAATTTAACTCACTATGCACTTCCTCATCAATCTTAGTAGTTTCATTATCATCATCCAATTTAATCACAATAGCAATTCTAATGATAATATCCATAGAAGGTTGTTGTTGTTTATGTTCCGACGAAGGTGAAGAATTATCATACTTTGCTTGAGGCAAGTTTGGATTTTGACATTCTATGTTGTTATTTTCTTTTGTTTGTATCATACGAGCAATAGCACGATGTCTACGCCTACACTCTCTAGCATTTCAATTTCTCTTCATTCGGTTTTCAAGTTACAATTATGTGGGAACAGGTTTATCAACCATAGGTTTCTTTTCTTCTTTTAAGGGAGGAACAGAAGGAACCATGGAAGTTTTTTCAACCACTTTCTCTTTAACTTTGTAAACTTTTTTGACTTTAGGAGGCACAACAGGACTTATTTGATTATCTCGTGATCTCTTATAGGAAATAGGTAGAGGATTTTTCATAGGTCAGTCTTGTTTACTAGGAAGGGATTTTGGTTCAATCATGGTCTCATCAAGACTAGGAGGCTCAATCATTGGTTCAGGCATGTTGGTAAGGGATAATTCTGCTATATGCTTTGCCTTAAAATTTTGATAGGATTGGAAAAAGAAGTCCTCATGAGGTCTAATAAGTTCTATAGGCTTGAGCCAAAAGAAATCCAATGAGAAATTCCCATGGGCGGACATAGGATTAAAGCCACTATGATGCACAGAAAATATTTCATTATCAAATGAAAAATTTAAGCATTTATGCACAACTGATGGAATGAAATTCATGCAGTGAAGCCATGGGTAGCCTAACTGCACACGAAATTGATTCAATGTCATGATGATGGTAAATGAGACACTTAATTTTTTCAATCCAACTTTTAAGGATAGGATTATCAAGCCAATTGTAGGGCAAGAAAAAACATTTATGCATTTTGATCCATGCTTTTGGTTTTTCGTATGTATCTGTTGATGCCAAAATTTGACAAGCAGTAGCCTTATGGGAAACTCAGTTAATGGGGGGACCAATTGTGCTAAACTGAGTGACCTCCGAGTTTTTAAGAAGTCTACTCCTTCTATAGTTGGGGGGGTTTGGAATGGGAAAAGGAAGCAGATATAAAAAATAAAGATCTAACTAAAATGATGTGCCAAGATGTAGGTGTAGGCACGGTAAATATACCTTTCAGATGGGATTTAAGGGCTCGTTCAACAATCTACATGTCTCATAATAATAGAAATCATAGATGAAAACTTGAATAATTATTCAATAGCATAAAATAACTCCCATACACTTTTACTGAAAAGAAGAGTCCAATACATGGTCTAAATCAACAAACTTATATTGAAATTATAGAAGTTATGCAAATAAACTATTCAATACAATAATGGCACAGTATAATGTTTTTTCCAATAACTAAGAAACAAAAAGGTTGAACAACAATGGCACAGTCTAAGAGTCTTAATACAATAATCAAAAACAATACAAAAGGCCTAGTTTCTTTCCACTGTTTTCTATGTGTTTTGAACTGCTTTTTAGAAAGAAGAAGTGGTATATATAGAAAATAATCCCACCGCTTGAAAGCTAGTAACAGAAAACATTCCTTCATCACAAGCAATGATGTCCATAGCAATGATTTCCCAAGGCCATTGCAACAGAAAAGATTCTAAGCCATAGAATGTAGTTGCCCTCGAGCCAAATGCATCCCCTACAAATGATGGCGATGGTCCCAATGTAGAAGCAGCAAATTCCCATGCAAACATGTGTCACTCACCCACAAAGTCAGTTAGGATAGGTGGTGATAGGTCGAGACCTGTTGTTCATTCTTCCCTCCTTGCGATGAAAACCCTCGTAGAGAAGACACGTGGAGAAGTTTTTGCTACCAACGCTAACTGTGGGGTCCGCCAAAAAGTGTACGCAGAATGATGCTACGTGGCATGCGGGTGGAGCTTGGTAGAGAAGCAAAGGGAAGAAAGCTTTCAAATGCCCATGTTGCTGACACATGGAAGCATGGCGAGGCTTGGTAGAGAA
>VDFB02186163.1:0-12792 GCA_007258455.2 Sequoia sempervirens
TCTTATACCCCCTACCCTTTATCTCTCTCCCACTCCCCCCTCTCTCTCTCTCAAGTCTCTCCCTCCTACCCCCATGCTACCTTTCTCTCCCACTCCCTCCATATCTCTCTCTTAATTCAATGATATGGGCCTTCCGTAAAATTTTCCAACCATACTTGCCATTCTCTCTAGCTGAAAAAATCCAGTCAATCCCATTACAAAAAACATAAGAATAGTTAAAGAATACCCATAAGCACAAAGCTAACGAATCTTCAACTTCATTGCTCAGGTGATTTAAAGCATCAGAATAAAATAACCTTCTGGGTCTCTAAATCTTATACAGTATATGATATGAAGCAATTTCATCATTGTGGGAAAATCACTACACTAAAAAGATTTCTAGAGAAAATAAAATCTAGGAGGTACGTAGGGTTGTAAATACATTACAATATGAATAGGAACAACTAGAAAAGGAGTGACTCATAATCCTTTTAACCATAGTTTACATTTTGAGAATACAAGAATTTGGAATATGCATCATCAAATTAGTTAGGTTGTGCAAATGGACCTCATCTTTCAACCGAATATTCTCAATACGCAGTTGCCACTCTTGAAGACTGAATTCTGCAATAACAACAGGTGCTCTGCAGTTGGCGCATATGGGATTTCCCATGTCTTCTTTAATTGCCATGTTCTCTAAATGAAGCTTCTCATTATCTTTCCTAAGGAGAGTGTTTTCATGACACTCGTGTTGAGCCTAAAAATCCAAGATTTGAAAAGCCATGATTAGAAAAAATTAATATATAGTTTTTAACTATATACTTTTAATATTATAATAATAATATATATATTTTTTAATTATATACTTTTACTATTATAATAATAATAGTTAAAACTTATAATAATAATATAATTATTAAATTATATTGCAATAAGAAGTATATTATACATTATAATTTAAAAAGAATATAATTTATATTTATATTAATATTAAATATTAATTTTTAATAGATGGGGTTTGACCGAACATATTTATCATGTTTGACCAAACCACATTTAAATCTATTTTTTTATTGTATGTTAAATGGGTTCAGTTTAAAATTAGTTCGTTCAAACCCCCATTCGACTGAACATTTGATTTTTGTTCGACTGAACAGTAATTCGATCGAACCCCCTTATTTTCACCCACATCCTCTCAGGCACCAAAATTGCTCAGAATGTTTCACTTCGAAGCTCGATTTGAGAATGAAAATGGAGGAGATCTCAAAAACCAAGGTGGGTTTCCCTCAAAGGCAGGCTATCCAAAGATATAATTTTGTATGTTTGGAATTATTCTCTATTTGTTTTAAGTTTTATTAAATATGGGTTTCACGAAAACAAAACTCTATATTTCTACACATGTGGAAAATAGAAGATTATCCAAAATTTGAAAGAGTGCACCGGATATTGGGTCCTTGATCCAGCAAAAATAATAATGTTTTGGTGCATATAGTAAAAAGTTATGTGTTATCACGGTGATCGGCGTTGATTGTAATACGGATTATGTTAGTTGACTTTGAAACTTGATTAAATAAACATATTCAATAAAAATCTAGCAAGTGGGGCGCTAGATATCGAGAGTTACAAATATAAATTCTAAAAATTAGGTACATCCTTGAAAAAGTGATGGCTCACGAGTGTTTGTCACTTTTCAAAATATTGTTTTGAAAAACTAGTTTTAAGTGGGGAGATGAAGGACAATCTGATTACAAAATTTTTAAAAATATTTTTTTGATCTACAGAAAAAATGTGACAAGAGTCTAGTTTGCATAATCTTCAAATTCCTCACGGTTTAACCGCTATAGGTGCCCGAATGTGAAGATTTAGTTAAAAAAAAAAAATCAGTGTCCAGTTTGGCCAAAAATTGTAAACCACTATTGTGGGATCACAATATTTTTCTCTTTTTTTTGTTTTCTCTTTATCTTTCTCTCTTCTTTGCTTGAGTGGTCCCTCCTATGTGTGAAAATTTCTTCTATTTAACATCTCATTTTTCAGAAAATGCATTCGTTGTCAATGAATCTTTTCTTGAAATTCGTGCAAACTTTTCTTTGGAATCACATTCTCAGCCTGGAACCCTAATGGAATGTGCTTCATTCATCATGGGTTCGTAAAGAAAGGACTTGAAGACCTTCTCCACACATGGGGGTGTATTCTTCCTTTCAAATTCCTTGATGATAGATCACTCTGAGAAGAAATAATATCTACTTTCGAATTGTGTCCCTTGAGTGGACCCCTCTTTTTCTTCATGATGGGTTCCTGAGGGACCCTCCTTTGAAATCCTTTACCTTGAATGGATTCATTTGCATCTATCCTAGTGGCAGCCCAACTAGACTTGTTTCATTTCTCTTTTCACGTCTAGCTCAGGGGCAGCTTGACTAGACCCATTTCATATCTTTGTGCCTAGCTTGGGGGTAGCATGACTAGGCCTTACCTTTCAAAACATGAGTCCCTTGAGTGGACACCTCTCCTTTTGAAGGGTTCCCGAGGGAGCCCTTTGAAAGACTTTTGAATCATTGACGGTTTGCATGACTGTCTGCCTACTTGCCTATTTGGCCGCTTATTGACTCTGTGAAGCTTGCTTCTTTAGGGTTTCCTTCATGCTAGATTTTTTGGGGGATACCTTCCTTGCAGATTTGTGGGCCTATAAGGCGCTCACTTTATAGGGCTTCCTTCATGTGAGAGATCTTGGGGGTTTCCTCCTTGCAGCTCCACGGGCCTGTAGGAAACTTTGTTCTTTCAACTTCATAGTTCCAAGTAGTTATGGAGTCCTTTGCTTTTCTTGCACCTTCAAGTACGCCAAACTGAGTACTACTTCTTCAATGGTTCAGGTATACGTTTTTAACCCTACACTCTTCTTGATGTACTTTACCGAGCACTCACCAGTATTTGTGCTCGCTAAAGTGGGGGAAAAATGTATAGGACTAATTTTGCACCCTATGTGCAAATCCCCTTTTTGCCTTTACCCACCTTTCAAAACTAAGATCAGATGCTTAATTCTGCCTAAGCCTGCTACTTACATCCCACTTGGTGCCTATTTTGAGCGTCGGTGGAGGAATTTCTATTAGGGATGCCTGCACGGCATGCAGACATCCGCATGACGTGCTTACGTCCCTGGTAGATTCCTACGGCTAAACTTGCAGAGGCATTACACTTGTCATTGGAGGTGAAGTTATAAAGCCCCTTTGGCCAACCAACCTGAATATGGCCATTTTTCTCTAGCCTTCCTTCAAATTCATCCTTTCAACATTCAATCCAACTTCTTTTGAGCTATAGAAAAATTCAATCTTCCATACTCACACTCTTACATTCACTCTCACTCACTCCAAGCATTCAAGCATTCCATTGCAGCCAAATCAACACTCCATCACTCTAGTAGAGAAATTTTGGGACCAAACCATTACAGCAGAGGCTTGAGTACTCTCATTTTCTCCCCTAAGCAGCCTTGAGTTCTTTTGGTGGAGGTGGTAGGCTTCCCTCTCCTCTCCTCTGTCACTTGGTTGAGTAGCATAACACTATTTTGTAGTGCTTCTTTGCTCTTCACTATATTATTTCCTTTATCTCATTTCCTTGGCTTTCCGTGGAGGTGGGAAAACCTAAACGGAGGTCTGACTGAGGAAGGACCCTATACAACCACCCAACATTTTCCCTCTTTCTATGTGTAGGTGTGCGCGTTTCTCAAAGAACTAGCTAGCGAATGAGTTCCTTGTTGAGATTCTCCTTATCCTTGTCACTCTTGCATATTTACTTTCTAATAGTAGAGAGTATTTCATTTATTTAGTCACATCATTCTAGCCCTTTAGTTAGTCAGCTGGATTGTTAGCTAGTTTTTTTGGTTTGTTGGTTTGACCTCGTCTTCATTGATGTTTGACCATACAGACGATAGTGCAATTTTGAGATGCCAACACACTGCATTGATGTCCAGAGATCGTGCTTTTGTCCTCAAATAGAGAGCTTTCTGAGGCATAGTGTTAGACCTAAAAAGTGGCTTGCCTAGACTCTTCCTATGTTTTGGGTTTGTAGAGTGACTGAGAGGCCTTACGGTCCTCGTTACCCTTCCCTCTCATTTCCTTACATTACACTTAGCTTAGGTAAGTTAGGGCAGCCTCTCGCATCTTGGCCCTCTATGACCGAGGGTCTTGCACGTGGTGGTCACCCTCTCTTACACTAAGTAGAATTGTAATCATAAAAAAGGAATGAGCTTAATTGTCAATTTCAAATAGTTGAAGGACTACCATTCTATAATCATTACTATGTGTGTGCTTCGATTAGGGAGTTCTAGCTTCCTTGGGTGTAACCCTAAAACTATAAGCAAGGAGTTGTAGTTTCCTTGGGTTGTAGCACTAAAAAAAGTTATAAATGTTGTTCATTTTTTGAGGCTAGATTTGGACAATAGCTCGTAGCAACTTTTCTCACTGTGGTTTTTCCCCTTTGGGGTTTTCCATGTATATCTAGTGTTGTTTTGTGAATTATCTCCATCTTTCACATTCTTTTTTATGCGGTAGTGTTTAAAGTATTTGTTTGTTTAGGAAGGTTTGAGATTTGATAGAATTCTAATTCACCTCCCCTCTTAGTATTCCAGTGTGTTCAACAACCTAGTGATCTAGAGTAAAGAATGTGGGACATAGGACTCTTTTGATCCTCAAAATATTAATTCTAGGTTTATAAATGTGATTTATACTAAGAACTCACTTACACCTTTGAACAAATGTCCATGAAAATATAGCTTCTATGTCTATAAACCTAGGAGGAGGGGATGCCTCTATGGAGGGACCAAGCATGTGATTTTCATAGCCTAATGAAATAGTTTGAGGCATTCATTTCCAATCATCCAAATTAGAAAAAATGTGATTCCCACATTGAAATTGATATATAGAAAAAGGTTATACATTATAAAATAAGAACATAATAAATTATCAATAATATAAATAAAAAAATAAAAAAATATAAGTAAGCAAGAAAAAGTTAGAAAAAATATGTGCACTAGATACTAATTTTAATGATTTGTCTTTAAGAATTATAATTTTATGTTATTTCTACTAAATATTTTGCATTATGGAGCAAATTTCACTCATTAAATATACTAAAAACTATGAAATAAGTTATTTAAATAATTAGAAATCACATGACTTACATTTTAAAACTAAGTATATACAATTGCACCATAGAAAAATGGCCACTTGTCATTTTCATGGTCTTTTAGGCCTTTCTTCACAATGTTTGGTCTATTTTTCTTTTATTTATTAATGTAATATGGCTTGAATATGCACATTTAGGTCCTCAAAATTCAAATTATAGCATCTTGTGAAGGTTTTATGAAGTGTTGTAAAACATTTGTACACTTTTCTAGACTCTTTTCATTAAAATTCACCTCAAAATAACCTTTTCATCACTTATCAAGTCCTACTTTGAAGCGTCGTAACGTATTGTAACAAGATTTCACGCTTTTCTAGGCTTAATTTCACTATTTGCACCTTTCTTATGCTTTATTTGACCCCTTCATGCCCTTGTAAGGCTTAATTAAGTCTATTTTTTTAATGTAAATCCAACAAGTAACATTAAATGTGACTTAATTCCCGACACCCATTTTTAGGTCCAAGGTTGGACAAATGAGTCCCTCTTGGCTCAAAATTCAAAATATTTCAAATTTTCTTTTAGGTTTTTATTCAAAATTACTTGATTTCGGCCTGTGATGAGGTATCAATGGGTTACTAAGGCACAATAATGTATAAATAAGTGTTTTTTTTCTCATTTTACATCCTCTACAATCTCATAACTCATTCAAGCATTCAATTAGCATTTGAGCACTTTGCATCCTATAATCAACCATTAATTAAGCATTTTAGAGCATCCATTGGCATATCTTTAGATTTTCTTCAACAAGGGTTTGGTAAGTTGATAGCATTTGCATGTTATTTATTCATCATTCTCCTCCATTTCATTATTTCATTAACGGTTTTATTACCAAAGTGGGATTTGACCAAGGAAAATCCCTATAACCTAACCCTTAACCATTTCCCCCCTTTTGCATGTGTGTTTGCAGACTTGTGTATGTAGATTTGACAAGAATTTAGGTGTTGAAAAGTGGAAAGAATTCAAAAAAGTGTTTCAAGTCAACTACATCTTATTTCAAGCTTGGAAAAGACATTTTGTGTGTTTTTTACAAATTTGACTTTGGCAACCCGACAAGCAGACAACCTCAGATCTAGTGCTACAGAATTGGTCCCTAATTTCTCAAAATTTTGGGAGAGGATTGATTCACCATCAGTGGTGAATGTGTCCCACCTTAAGGTTGGAAATCTAGATTTTGTCAAATTCTAGATCCCGACACTCAGAAACTTGTTCCCGACAGTTTTCATCATAAGCAAGATTGATTCACCATCAGTGGCGAATGAGTCCCACTAGTAACTTTTTGTGATTTCAGAAAGCATTCAGAAGATTCCAAATTCTCCAATCTTTGACCAAGTCCGGTTTGATTCAACCCTTTTCTTTTTTGTTTTACATTTGTTCATTCATAGTTCATTGTTTGCATATCACATTGTGTTTTCCAAAATTGCATAATTCTTAGGTTTTGCATACATAATCAGTCAATTAGTTCATATAACTACACTTATCCCATTCCATTTAGTTCAAATAACATCATACATTGCATAATTTGAGTGAACCTAACGTATACTTCTGGCCCTACTTTCTCCTTTTAGGTGAAAAACACTAGAAGTGCTAGAAACGATTAGGGTGCCAAAAATTTATGGTTCAAGAATGTACACACAAAATCTAAGAAATCTCTAGTTCATGTTATTTTGATGTTCTTAATAATTTTCTTGCTCGAAGTGATGAAATTTACAATTTTGATTTAAAATTTTCATTTTAATGTCCAACATAGGCTAAAATTGGGAAAAAATAGTATGCAATCACCTTCTCATAATATATTATTCATAAACAATGGATGTGTGTTATGGCCTTTCACCATTATAATTCAAGATAAACTATTGAAAACTACTTTCTATATGCACTTAAATTATTTAGTAGGAGAATTAGGCATCTTTAGTTTCTTTACTCTAATGTTGATTCTACTTTGAATTATAAGGTTCAAGCTAAACCTAATCTTAAGCTAATTCACCCTAACTAAAAATTATTCTAGAAAATACTTCATATGGTTCCACCTTAGTATTTGAACAAAATAATAGTGAGTTATCTTAAGCCTTATTGGAAGGACTAAAAATGGCATGTTGACACTCCATTTAACATATACACCTCTAATATGGCTTTTGTTTCATCATAACATGTATTGAAAACTACTTTCTATATGCACTTAAATTATTTAGTAGGAGAATTAGGCATCTTTATTTTCTTTACTCTATGGTTCATTCCACTTTGAATTACAAGGTTCAAGCTAAACCTAAGCTTAAGCTAATTCATCCTAACTAAAAATTATTCTAGGCAATACTTCATGTGGTGCCACCTTAGTATTTGAACAAAATAATAGTGAGTTATCTTAAGCCTTATTGGAAGGATTAAAAATGGCATGTTGACACTCCATTTAACATATACACCTCTAATATGGCTTTTTTTTCAGCATACCATGTTTGAAATGCTTAATACTATGTATTAACTTTAGCCTCCTTTGGCTATCTATTTTTAAAACAAAGTAGAATGTTGCTTTGGAGTTCAAGGTTACCTATTTTGGTTTATTTTTTCTTTATGAGGGACTTCCTATTAGCAACTATTTGATATATCTTCACATCTCCAATCTAAGATGTATATTTTTAAAGAAACTGAAAACACTTCCATACTTATTTTGGTTATAGTTTCATGAACAAAATATATTTGGTAATGTATACATGATTTCTTCCAACATTTTAGGCTTGAACCCATTACTTGGCACAATGTCCTTATAGTCCATGGGTTCATGAATTCTATAGTGTTTTATTAAATATGATATTCTTTAATACAAGAAATTCTTTTGGTTTATTTGAAAGATAAAAAAATATGTTATTTTTGTTCATCCTATTATATATACCAATTATTTTATTCACTCCATGTTGTTAGTGATTTTTAATGTGCTCATGTAGATTCAAGTCAAAGGCCACAAACAGTGCTAGATAGCTAGTATCTCCAAGCCATTCTTGATAACTTAGGGAGTACCCCTTGCACTATGGCTATGATTTCACCTTCTTTGTTGATAAATTACTTGTCCTCTGATTGGGACAACAACATAATTAGTCTATGTCCCAAACATTTCTTTCATAGCTACCCCAAAGGTATAACATCACCTTTTCCATCATTGGTTGAGAATATTTCTAGGTATTTTTTGTCATCTAGCAACCAAGGTGGGTGGTTTCTACCCCCTCATCAATCTCTTATAACCTTTCAACAATGTGGCTACCTACCTCGAAGATTAAGGGAGACACTCTTATTTGTTTATTGTTATATGTCAAGTGATGTGTAGAATCAACTACAAGATGGTCCTAAAGAGGGAGAAGAAAATTTTCTCATTCTTTGGGAGCATGCAGATGATAGAAATGATTTTCCATTGCAAATAATGTGATCATCCTTATATGGAAGACCCAACCCAACATTCAAATTGATCTTGTTGATTAATATCAACATTTATTTGTTTTTATTTCTTGTAAACTCCTAGTTTTATTATTATTATGCTCATGTCATTATATTCATGATGTTGTTCTAATTGTTTTAATTTTTGAAAACCGCATGCCTATTTTTTTTTAACCTTTTTTCACTAAAATAAGGGTAAAATTTTTATTCAAATGAAAAAAGAGAAATACAAATCCAAGGCATTACACATCCCTATCACTCTCCAATAGTTGGTCCAACTTTTGTAACAAATTTGGGGATAACTAACCCCTTTCCATAATATTCCAATCTTGCACATGATTAGAAGCCCATTTAGCCAAAAAATCCACAACCCCATTAAATTCATGTAGAATATGATAGTAAGAAACAAAATCTAAGGAAGCACTCAGATTAAGAATCTATTTTATAATAATAGCCAAATGCCAAGTCACATCCTCTAACTACTACCTCTTTAACAAAGTCACTACCACCTAAGAATAGATTCACAAATGATCCATCTCCACCCGAGAGCACAACCATGCTCCACAACACATGAAATGGAAAGTGCCTCCATCACATTGTTAGAATACCAACCCTTATAAATAGAAAAGATAAACTTAATAGTCCCATAACTAGTCCACCCAACACCTCCAATACTAGCATGGCCAAGATTTCCATGAGAAGAACCATATGTGTTGATTTTCAACACACCCTAAGGAGGACACCAATGCCCCTCCCTATTTATCTTTCTAAGAGGATGACAACATCTATTTCTCATGATCTGACTAGTACTCTGAGTAGCCCCCCTCTAAAGAGAAAGATTGAGACGAGTACAAAAGGAAAACTCTCTAGGGTCCACACCCTCAGCCAAGTCACACTTAGTTGTAGTAGTTTCTCCAATATAAGAAAGAATACCCCACCACAAATGTTGGATAACCATCTTCACATCCTAAAAAATCATGTGATTCCTCTCCATCCAAATATGCTAGATAATAAAATTTGGTCCTAAAGCCCAAGTAACTTAAAGAAAAGAGGTCTTAACAGGGGCCTTCCCCCACCAGACAAAGAACTCTTCCAAAGAAGAGACATGCTAGCAAGTCTAGTTCCACATAGCCCACCAAAGGTGTCAAAGCTCCCTGGAAAAGGAACATTGGAAGAAGAGATGAGAAACACCATCTTCACTTTTATAGCACAAAACACACATTGAGGGACCCTAGAACCCTCTCTTGCACAATTTATCCCAAGTGAGACACCGATTCTAGATCACCAGCCACAAAAAAATTGCACTTGGGCCAAAAAAAATTATTCCACACTTGCTTCCACCAAGGAATCTCAATGTCCCCCACCACCTACCTAACCAACTCACCATAACCTGCAAAAATAGAGTACTTACCAAAAAAATCACTGTTACTCCAAGCTAGAGCATCCTCCCCCACCATAGATTTCATTCCTGTGATGCAAGAATCTGAACCAACTCTTTCCTATCCTCCTCTGACCCTCCTGGCGGACAATCCGAGGACTGCTTCCATCTAAAGCTAACAGCCAATCCAATATTCCAAACATATTTATAATGCTCAACCATATTCCAACCAATAGCAATAAAAATATCACAAAGAGATTAGAGGTGAGGGTAAACATAAAGAATATGACGGTGACCATCCCAAGAATCCCACCAAAAAATGGCTTGAGAACCCGAATGACATATCTAAAAAAATTCCTTCTTAACCAATTGAGCCCCCAATTTGAGCGTATTCCAAATCATAGATCCAATTCCTTCTAAAAGGAAATGAAGAACATTAAAAGTGTTAACATCCTTAAGATACTTGTGGGTAAGAATATGAGCCCAAATTTGTTGTTGACTAGTACACCAATGCCAATATAACTTGGTTGCAAGAGCTTGCCCATTCAATACTATAGAATGCAATCCAAGGCCCCCCTCTTTCTATGACCTACACATTGTATCCCACTTAACAAGACTCCACTTGGTCAACTGCAAGTTACCACTCCAAAGAAATTGTCTTGAGAGAGCATCAAATTCCCTCAAAAAATGCAAAGGAGTTGCCTGAACAAAAACCTGTAAATAGGAAGAGCCTGGATAACAAACTTCAGAAGAGTCACTCTTGTAGCAGTAGAAATCCAATGATGAGTCCAATGATTGACTTTACTGTGCAACTTATCAAGAAAACTTTTCCAAGAAGACCTAGGCTACCTACCAACAACAAGAGGTATTCCCAAATAGAAAAAGGGAAGAGACCCAATCTAAAACCTCAAAACATTAGCAATTTTTTGCTAAATAGCTTGGGGAGTATTAAAAAAGAAGATAAAAGACTTGTGCTCATTGATTTTCTGGACCGAAGCAACAAGGTAAATATCGAAAGCCTACCTAAAAGAAACAACCTCCTAAAGGAAAACCCTCCCCATAAGAGAAGTGTCATCCACAAAGTGAAGATAAGAGAGTTGTGAAAGCCCATTGCCCTAACACCAGCCTTGAATCCTGCCCTGGGAAACCCATGACTTAAGAAATCTGCCCAAACCCTTAGCTATAATAATATGCAAATAAAGGGAGAGAGGATCTCTTAGAAAGAGGCCCCTCAAAGCTGTAAAAAGCTTAGAAGGTTCCCCATTCATAAGAACAGAAAAAGAGGAAGAGGTTACACAACTCATAGTCCAGCTGACCCAATCCTGACTAAAACCAAAGCCTAAGAGAATTCTTTGCAAAAAGTGCCACTTAACTCTATCATAAGCCTTGGTCATAGCCAACTTGATGAACATAGACTTCTCCTTGGAAGTCATCATAGAGTGAATGACCTTAGAGGAAACCACTACCCCATCTAAGATCTGTCTACTAGCAACGAAACCTCCTTGCTCCTCAAAGATAATAGAAGGAAGAAAAAATTTGAGCCTCTCAGCAATGAATTTAGTAATAATTTTATACACCACGTTAGAGAGAGAAATAGGTCGAAAGAATTCTAACTGATCAACACCTTCCTTTTTAGGAATGACAACTAGAAAAGTAGAGTTCAAGGCATGAAGCATCTACTTACTGTGAAAAGATTCATGTGCCACCTCTAGAAAATCCAATCTTATAATATCCCAAAATTCTTGAAAAAATTCAATAGGAAAACCATCTGATCCAGGGGCTTTACCTTTATTCATCCCAAAAATGACCTCTTCCAATTCAGACAAATAAATTGGGTGAATGAGGGAATCATTCATCTCTTTGGAAATCAAGGAGGGGACACAAGGAAGGATCAAATTCTCCTCTTCTTCTGTAAGGGGCGAATCCTCAAAAAAAAGAGTAGAATAAAATTATCTAGCCTCACAAGACAAAGCATCCAAAGAGGAAATGCAGATCCCATCTACATTAACTGGAGAGGAAATACAACTTCTATTGTGATGAACCTACATAGAATGATGGAAGAAAGTAGTATTTCTATCCCCTTCCTGAAGCCAATCAATCCAATCCTTCTACTTCAAAAAAAACTCCTCTCGAGCTCCCATTCCTCCACAACTCTCATAGCCTGGGCTTTCGCTTTACCTAGAGCATCTGAGACACCAAAATCCTGAATTTGGTGAGTAATCACATCAAGGATTGCTTGAGCACTCTTCTTCATAGCCATAAAATTTCCAAAACTCATCCTATTCCATCTCTTAAGGTGAAATTTAACATACTGAAGTTTCTTCTAAGCAAAAGTGTACATAGCTATACCATAAGCAGGGCGACCATCATGCCACCACTTAGCCATAACATCATACAAAGAAGACTCTTGAAGCCACATAGGTTGAAACTTAAAAGGAGGATTCTTGGGAACAATAAAATGGGAAACTAAAAGTTTAATTGGCCAATGATCAGAACCCATCCAATTAAAGATCACAAAACTAGTAACCAATCTACCTCCCACCCAAAAATAGGAAAAAAATAATCTATCCAACCTTTATGAGATTGCTTCCTCTCCACTCTATCAATTATTCAAAGTGAAAATCCCATTAGAAGGCTTAACATCATTTAAAGCAAGCAAATCCACATTCTCCTGAAAAAGAATAGAAGCCCAAGCTAAGGCAACCCACCTCTTTTCTCCTCCAAGCTAAACATAGAATTAAAACCACTAGCTAAACTCCAAGGAAGATATGGAGCACATGATCTAACATACCTTATACATGAGCCCAAAGTTATATTTTTCCATGAATATAAATCGGGGCATA
>VDFB02186165.1:0-35302 GCA_007258455.2 Sequoia sempervirens
TGAGACATGGAAACTAAAGATGGAGGATCTCCTTGAGGAGAGAGATCAGTGGTTGCCAATTTCACAAGAAAGTAAACCAGTTGCAATGCCTGATGAAGATTGGAATAAGTTAGACAAGAAGACACGAGGAACCATTCAGTTGTGTCTTATAGATTCTTGTCCTTTTGAATGTCTCCATAGAAGACACCACATACAAGTTGTGGAAAATGATAGGTGATATATATCAAAACTAATTTTTTTTCTAACAAGTTATATCTCAAAAGATGATTATATTCTTTAAAAACAAAAGATGGTGAATCTATTGCAGATCATTTAAATTCTTTTAATATGATTATAAGTCAAATTACATTATTAGATGCTAAATTAGAAGAAAAAGATAAATATATCTTATTTCTTTGTTCTTTGCTTGAATCTTGGGAAAATTTGATTATTTCCATAATAGTGGTAATGTAGAGTCAAAGATAGACACCATAATTTTCATACTATTGTGTGGTCTCACAACACGCCCCAAGAATATAAGGCTTGGGGACTCAAGTTGAAAATTATTGCTTAAGATAGATGCTAATTGGTTGGTGGCCTCATGAAAATACATGGAAAGTTAAAAATATTGAAAATAATTCATGATCAAATGTATTGGGTGTCGGTAATCTAGGTGAACGAGTTTTTAGGTAATTTGAGTTTGGGTGAATGATTAGGATGAGTATGTGAAGAAAGTTTAAAGAGATGATGCAACCGGGAGTCAAAGGCTTGAGGGTTAGAAAAGGCCAATAGAGAGGCAGAGGCTGGGTTGTGATTTGTTCCAATAAGTATAGTACATTGGCTAGTCAGGTTTTAAAGGAAGCCAAGTAATTGGGTGTCGTTTACCTGGGTAAATGGTGCATTGGTGCAAGAATGTTCAAACTTGTTGGGTTTTATCTGAGTGTATAAAACATCTAGGAACCCACCTAAAGGCGATGGTTACGAGAACGTTAAAGCATGCTATTTGAAGTGTGATTTTTTGAAAAGGTTAATGATAAAGATGTTTTTATTCTAATGAGGTTTCATTAATGTTTTAAAAAAGAATTGACATGTGGAATTTTATGTGCAGGAGAAATATGTTGTTGGACAATGTTCGAGTATGGACGGTTAGGAAAATTTGGATCGTGAGTAGATCCAACAATATTACCTAGGTTAGATGGCATACTCTAGAAGTTCATGCGAGGAAGAAGCATATGGAGAAGAAACACGGGTAACCAGGGAACTAAAGATCTAAGTATTAAGCATGCGATGAAGGAGATGCTGAGCTCCGGGGTGCTACACTCACTAGAATTTTTCCTGAAGCCATGGCTTGGAGGAAGGAACATAGGGATAATGGATTAAATTTTCTACATCCACCTGATTACTCTGAATAAGCAGCTAGTTCCTACATTTTGTTTGAAGATTAAGTTGATAATCTGCTCAATCTGGTTTGATATCTTGATTATATTTTGAAGATGAGTCCAAAAGTTTCAAGTGTTGAAGAAAGTCAAGGTTTTTGTTGACTTATTCTAGAAGTTTCTCTTGCCAATTGTCATGTGCCACGTGTTGTGCTATGATTCATTCCTTGGATTCTATTTCATGTGTTGGTTGAACTCTTTGGTCGCTTTGTTTCTTATAAATGGGAAAAGAGTTGTTTTATTTTGTTAAGTTCAGAATTTGTGGATTCCAGAGAACTAAATTTTTTACAAGTTTTATTATTTTTCCTATTTTCTTTCTATTCCAGACTAAAAAATTGTATGTTTCATTAGAATTTAACTAATATCAAGGACAATTTAAAGCTATTTCCTGATACAAAATCATACGTAGCTGATTGTTTGTTCCTATTGAAAAAGGTTGTGTACTGTGCTAGATTTGGGTGAATATTGATACTATTTGGTGGAAAATAATCCATGTTTTCTTTAAAGCCTTGCATCATTCAATTCCTAGCTATAAAGCAATTTGGTGAAGTATAGAGTGGTTTTCTTTAATTTAGTTTGTTTCTTGAGGCATGCATGGATAATACCTGGGAGAAATCTTTAAATTTCAATATTTTTAATGCTTTGTTTTAGATTAGATGTTTAGTATTTTCAAAAAATATTTCAAAATTGATAAATGCATGGAGTTTTACTGTAAATATTTCTTTTCCATGAAGTCAAAAAGTGATTTTATGCTAAATCTACTTGAATATATGCAAGTAATTTGAATTCATGAAATATTATTGCAAATATTTGATTTCATGAAGTTGTGAAGTGGCATATTAGTGATCAAATTGAGTGTATGTAATGATCTTTTGGATACCAACTAACTTGCAAAACCATAGACCCCTCGTGTTTAATATCAATTTACACAA
The DNA here is from genome assembly GCA_007258455.2 of Sequoia sempervirens. Taxonomy (NCBI): domain Eukaryota; kingdom Viridiplantae; phylum Streptophyta; class Pinopsida; order Cupressales; family Cupressaceae; genus Sequoia; species Sequoia sempervirens. The sequence continues at coordinate 2,348 of VDFB02186165.1, forward strand.
TGAACCTTAAGTGAACCTAGTGCATCAAGACTTGAAATTCTTGAGCTTTGTGATCAAACTAAGATCAGGTCTTTTGATTTAGGTTTTCCCAGTGGATCTTTCAAGTAAAGGCAGGCTCTTGAGTTCTTTTGTGAGAATTTATCTACCTATTGGTGTGCGTGTACAACATTCACGTCAACAAAAGTGGCGCTAGAAGGCGCCTTTTTTGTCCTTTAGCCAGTGTTGATGTCCCAATCATAGAGTTAAGGTGTGCTTGTTAGTTAAAGGTCCAAGTAAGCTTAAAATAGAGAGTGAAAAAGATATTGAAAATATCTAGAAATTTCTTAATCAGAAGCTCTCTCCCTTGAATTTGTTCACTTTTGGTCGAGTTATAAAGTGTAGTTCATTCATGACACAACCAATCGTAGTGAAATTAATTGTAAGGTTTTCTTGACTAGGGTAGGTTTGGTTATTCATAAGGTGATCCTATTAATGGAGGCTTCGTTAAGTGTGAAAAGGAGGGAGTAATTGCCAGATTGGTGTTTGAATTCTAGAAGAATGCATAACCCTAGTGGGAATAGAGTTTTTGTTGATTCAATAGTTGGATTAAATAAATTTGCTAGCTATGACCATTATGTGGAAATCCCAAAAAAATTTCAAGGAAAAAAGTAGTCACAAAAATTTGGAAATATCACACTTTAAGTGTGAATTTGAAAGAAGTGAGTTACCACTCTTCACACATGTAGTTGATGGTGAAATGAAGGAATGGGTGAAATAGACGTGAGATGCATGTTTTTTCCCCTAATTACTAATCCATGGTTTAAAAGGGAAGAAACCTTTGATTTTATACAAATGATAGAGTACCAAACTTTTACTTTGTCTCTTCTGATAATTGTGTAAATCATGTTGGAGTTTGGTCTAATGAGATAAATAGTGGTGTTAGGGTTGAAGATAAGGTAGATTTCCAACAAGGCCTTGAAGGAAGAATTGACCGTGTAACAAATACAACCATTCATGAAACAAAGCAAAGGGAGATGGAATGCCACAAGCGAAGGTTCGATGAAGGTATAGGTTTGAGATAATGGAAGAGGTGTGTGCAATTGACCATTCATTAGGTCGATTCCATAAATTTTAGCAAAATTTTAGGTAAGTACAATTTTGTATTCTCATTCATTAAATGCATGAAATTTTGAGTAATTTATATTTACAGTAGGTTATTCAAATGTTACTTAAGTGAATTTAAATATAAGTTTGCTAAAATTCAAACTAAAAGCATTACAAAATTAGTAATGGAGATTAGGCTAAGTTGCTTTGTTAGGGTAAATTTGTTTTGTTAGGTTAGTTTTCTTTGGTAGTTTTTCCCTTGTTTTTTTTGGTTTAGGTCCCAAAATTAACAAATTCATCTTAATTAAAACACATGGTAACTGAATTGTGGAAAACCATTCCATTGAAAACAAAAAAATATAAAACCATTTGAAGCAAATGCACACATGAAGAAGCAAAAAAAGTGAAGTCATTTTTTACAAAAAGAAAAATTTCCATTATATTATATAGTAATAACCTTGTATGTACATGGAAATACAAAATTATCGTTACAAGTTGATATAAAAAAAGAAAAAGAGGGGCTAGCTATTCAAGAAACTATACTAAAATAGTAGACACGCTTCCTGGATAGTCAATTTGCTGCACCTTGTCTCAGAGGAATATGTACCCTAGGTAAGCATTGTTTAGGTGCTTGTCAAGGTCAGGGGTGTGCAGTGCAGTGAGGAAGGGCATAAGAGGGACTATCTCTCTTTGGTTTAGAAACCATGGAATGTTCTCGGCTGTTGGAACTCCTACCGCAGGTTGAGCAACAACTAGGATGGTGTCCAAATTTCCCAGATAGTCTAGTCATATTATCATCACAACGACAGAATGAACTTCGACTATCTGAGGTCCAATAGGGAAGTGGAAAACTGTGAAGAAAAGTCCGAGTTCACTCTATAATATGATACCACATTCATGAAGGTTTCTCCAAGAACCATACACAAAAAGGCCTTGGTAAAAGACGTCCTAAGGAAATTTTTTTTTTTCGAGTTGTTGGCTCATAATTCGGCCCAAGAAGCTGGTCTGGCGACGAATATTGGTGAGACAGATGGGGGTATCCATAGTTTGCAACCAAGAAAAAATTCAGAGGAAATTGAAAAGTTGAAGATGAAAGTGAAGAATTTGGAGGAGAGTGTTGTATTTATAGAAAACCGTGAGAAATTTGTGGTGCATAGTTGCCTTGAGGTAAAATCTTGGGAATGTAAGTTGAGGTGGCGAAAGTACATTTTCCCTCAGAATTTAAAGTTAACTCAAATAAATTCTCACAAAGTTGGTACTCAGTGCTTCGAGGATGGCCAATATGAAGATCATGAATTAGGTGAATTCAATATTACAAAATTAAATGGTGTTCATTTCAGTTCATTCGATTGAGCCGTGTTGATTATGAACTTGTCCAGGTGTGCAGTTTAGAAGGAGAGATGGATTGATGAGTTGGAACACATAAGAATGTTGAGAAATTTGAGGAGAATTAATACGTGCATAAGTAGGCATGAAAATTAAATGAAGAACATGATGGATGGGTTAAGGCATCATTATGACAAGCCTGGTACATTAATGTGAGTTGTGAGGCCCACCCCTATGCTACATCTAATGTACTTGGATTATTTTGAGTTTGGTTATTGTCTATGCCTATTGATACCATTGATGACAGAATATTTAAATGTTTAATTCCATATGATGATTTGATTTTGATTATGCCACATGTTTAGTAGTCTAACTATCATGATTGATCTAATTTTATGTTGGTTATTGAGTTTGTTCAATGTGAATCTGAAAACTTAATGATGAAGGAATGAAACAAGTGGTGTGAACCAATCATGTTGCAATTAGATGAGTATGAAAATTAATGTTAATGAAAATGAGATAAGATAAGTGGTTAATGATTTTTCAATTATGTTATAGGATCTTTATGCTATACAAATTATGAAACTTGTGTGAATGAAATTGTGATTCAAATGATTTGATTATTATATGAATATGATTTACTTGGATGGATTAACGTGTGTATTGAGTGTGAGGTACATTTTTCATGGACAATGGAAATTGGAGGCAACTCTTGGAAACCCTATGTAAATTAACCAGTGAAACCGAGCTAAAGTCCATATGAAGGGACTATAGTTCCATCATGTAATTATTGATGTTATTTGTGAATGTTTTTAATTTGGTTTTTATTGCCACGTCAGTCCATCCAGGAGGTGAGTTGTCTATCCAAGTGGACAAAATCGGATTTGAACTTTTAGGCACTTTTTGGGGATTGAAAAGTGATATTTTTTAAGTGTTTTATGGGTTTAAGGTCCCTAGGGTAGGTACCTATGGGTTAGGTACCTTTTTAGCTCAAAATCATGGGTCAGTCTCAAGATAGGGCACTCTTTTTGAGGCCTTAAAGAGGTTTGACGAAAATAAGGTTTGGGAAGTGGGATGGGGACTAGTCCCTTTCCAATCCCACTTCTCCATGTTGTCTTGGAAGTCTCCCAAGTCCTCACACATGTGTGAGAACACATGGGTGAGTGTGCCTGGGAGGGTGAATGGAAGGTTGACAAATGTCAGCTCCCTATTCAAAGGAATTAAAACTTGAGTCTCTATAAAGCAAACTCAAAAACAAGGGTTGGGGGATTCTTTTGCATTCTTGATTTTGGTTGAATTTTGGGGTAGTGAGGAGTTTGAAGAAAAAGCTTGGAAGAAGAGGAGTTGTGTGGATCCTCAACCCATCTTTCCTTGAGCTTGGTTTTAAGGTAGATTCACCACTTTTGTTTCTACTTCTTCATGTTTGTATTTGAAAGATTATATGTGTAGGTGAAAAGATGTGCTTGAAATTTTATCTATTGTGTTTGATTTTTATGTTTATTTCAAATTGCTCTTGGAGCATATCTTCTTGTGTTTTTGATGTATTATGTGTTATGGGAAAAAGGGTTGTGTTGGGATAGGCTCACCCAAGTTGGGAAGAGCATCCCTTGTTGGGGATGGTATGGAGTAGGAACCTCCATGGGGAAGTTTAATCCCTCCTTAAGAGGAGAGGCTCAAAAAGGGTATGAGTACCCATATGTAATTGTGAAATGGTAGAAATGGTTTTGGTGGTATGGGTTTTAGAGAAAGAGAAGATATTAAAGAAGGGTTGCATGTGAAATGATGGGAGTATGATATTGGCTTGTTCTTGTTGCTATTATTATAAGTCCCCGTATGGAGTGCATAGTCCACCCTACATCCCCCACTTTGGATTCTTGATGGAATCCTAAAGTTATGTGAAAATCCCTTTGGTGGGTGTGAATATAATCTTGTGTGTATCATGTGTGTGTAACTATTGTTTTGCTTGGTTTTGTTTGTATCCAGTTTCCTCAGTTGCCTCCTAGCTCGGGGGTGGTTGGTTTTCCAACCAAAGGTTGGGAGGTGAGCACTACCATGGCTATGGAGAATATGTTTGTGTTTTGTGTAGGTTGGAGAAAGTTATGAAGATAATTCAAGCCTAAGAGGGTCACTTATTGTGTCATCGTTATGTCTATAAGGTGCATATAACCTCACAAAAATGTAACTACCTTGTTAATAGAGGTGGAATAAAAGTGTATGCATATGAAAGTGGTGTACATTTTGCATAGCCTTGTAACTCTATGCGTAGGAGTGAAAAGAATGCTTGTTAAATTTAAGTGTCATTATTCTTTTATTTAGGAGAGTATGTGTTCCATTTTGAAAGAATGAATGTTAAGTCTAAAAATAAAGTTCCTACCATTTGTTCATTTTCTTAAGGAACAATAATGCACCCTGCTGTAACACATAAATGTATATTTACAAATTTTGTGCTATTGGGAGGAAAAAGGCACATATGTGAGTTTCTAAGAATAATTGTGTTTGCATCGCAAGAAAAATGTAGTGGGTATTCTAAATTTAAGGATAACATCATTTACTACTCTGTCAAAAGAAATATGACAAACACATATGTGTATATAAATGTGTAGTTGTAGATTTCTATTGTCTTTGAAAAAGTTGTATCTACTGTTTGGTGGTGTTATGTATTTGGGAAAAGAAAGGAATGCATTATGAATGGAATATCACCTAAATAAAAATAAAATGAAAGGGAACTACATGTAGTATTATATGAACACAAATGAGTAATTTTAGTTTGTTTTGCATGTATTCTTGCAACATTCTTATTTAACTAGATGGTGCTGGGCTTTTTTCTTATATAGCAGTAAAGTTTTTAGAAATCTACATATTTATGCTTAGGTCAGTAACAAAAAAATAAAATAATAACCTATATAATTCCTAGCTAGAACTAAACCGACTAGATAAGAAAATTGCATAATAATCTTCGTGATCTATTGAAATCCCTCCCCTTTGTCACTGACACCAGGAGACCTACTTGATGTCTGCAATACAAGAAGAATACTTTGTATATATATATATCAAATTATTTGTATTTGTGCATGATGATTTTAGGGGGGCAACAGACCAAATGATCACACTTATACCTATGGATGGTGTAATGCCAACAACAAAGTAAGTAAATGGTGAAAAATAAATAAATAAATGCCTAGCTCAACTAGATATTTAGCTTCCTTCCACTTCAGTCCAATATATAAATATAAATGTAAATAGAAATGTCAATGGTTACAGGAGTCTCACAATCAATTGTGGGTTCCAAGGGACTGAGCAGGGACATTATATACTGTAGTTGACTCACTAAAAGATGTACCACGATAAGCCTTAGAATGAGTCTTTGACTTAAGAAACGAAACCTAATGGGGGGACTGGTTGACACCGAGATCTGTTGTTTTCTTTGGATTGATAAAATTGAATTCCTGTAGGATCATTCATACTCGACTCTTAACAATGAACCTCCTTGTGCCCTTATCCCTGAGTTTAGCAATGGAAAACTGTAGGCTGGAATGTAGCTACATCCACCTTGTTCCCCTTCTTTGATCCTTAACGCTAATCGCAGATCTGCAAGATCAACAAGGAGCTAGTTTTCTTGGGACCTATAACCATGCTCTATCATGGACTATTCTCTTGAAGGCCAAAGATCTTGTAAGGATTTCCTATGCTTCCCTTGTCATAGAGACTAGATGTAAAATAATTCTCTGTCGATCTATGGAACCACTTCTCTCGCCAGTATTGTAGCGTGTAGTCATGTCCCTAAATGATGCAATGAATGTTGGAGTAGTCAATGATGGATTTGAATATGGAATTAAATGTTCCTGATATGGGATTGGAGTTTAGTTTTGAATAGTAGTCAGGGGACCTTCAGTATACACGACTACCTATTAGACAATCGAGCTTCTCAAATAATTGTGTAGTGGGCAGTACGTTCAACAAACAATAATTGAAAGGCTTCTTCAAACTGATGTTTCATGCTAATCATGATCTCATGCAATGCAGTAACACCCTTGCATTGGGAGTTACTCTAAACATACCATACTGGATGGGCGTAGATCGCTTAACACAACTGATCTCATTTTGTGTCTTGGATAGAGAGATCAACTTTCATTGGTAGCTTTGAATTAGGAAATAAAGTTACTGTATGGGATGTGCCGGTTGATTTGCATAGTGTAGATACTTGCGGTTGGGCAGTCTCTCTACCTTAGACTATCAAGCCTGGCAGGAAATTTGATTGTCCATATTTTTTTTTTATAATAATAGTATTCTCCTCCACTCAAGGCTCTCCAAACATATGTACATAAACTGGGGCAGTCTTGTGGTGGCTCTTCGATATCTGCAAAGCCTCCATCGATGGTGAAATCGTTAAAATAGTATCTCCCACTTAAAATGATAGTCCTTTTTATTAAATGAAAATTCAGATACTGCCTCAATAGATATATCAAAGCGCCTTTATTTTAGATGCCACCGGATTCCTAATTTGACGATGAACCCCTTGTATGAGTGGGCAACCATACTCTTTCTCTTTATATAAATAGATGATATAGTAACAGTATGCTATCAGCACATGAATAAAATGATTGCTAGTACTTGATGGCACAATGGGGTAGGCTTAGCACAGATTTTTAATATTAAATCCTTACTGATAGTAATAGGATATGACAGTAATTCTGGACGCTACAATTAATATATCCTTCAGAATTTAACATTAATGTTTACTATTCCCATTAACAACATTAACTCATTATTATTATTTTTAAAATGAGGACACTTTAATTCTGTATGCGCATGTTATATTATGCACTATGACTAATTTTAATAGCAACTATCTTTCACGGGAAACATAGATATGAATAATACCGAGCTTAATATTGTAAGGTGATTACATTATAAACAATGGATATAAAGATATGTTTATACGTATGAATAGTCATCTATAAAAGAAAGAGAGAAAAGTAAGAAAAGAGAGTCTTAAACTTCTTTATTTATATGGATCACATATACATACATAAACTTTTCTTTATATATAGGTATTATTTTATTTTTTGGTTGTTCTTATAAATATCTCTTTTAAGTTAAGAAAGGTAGATTAAGATCTCTTTATTATATTATTTTTAGTGAATGAAATAAATATATAGATAAAAATAAAAGTAAAAATCTAGATTAATAATATATATTAGTATTTTGTTATAAGTTATTGCAATAAATAAGGTGTTTATGTTTTCTTCTTTTATAAATATTTATTTATATGAGAATAAAAGATCAAATAAATTAGTATGTACACAAGTACATAATATTTACACATAAATATATTTTGATTTTAATGGCATAAATTTAGAATTTAAAAGAAAACAACTGAATAGATGGGTGTTGCTTATCTTTGAGTAACAATGCAGGACTCGAACCCTTACTATCCTCCTTAGGAAGGTAGTTGGGGTCTCCACTAACAACGAGATCAATGATTTGAATTTAACTATCATTGATCTATATGCTCTTGCATTACACACTTCAATTAAAATATTAGGAAGGTTCATGATGTGACCTTGTAAAAGGAGTGCAAGGCGCGTCACTATATCAATAGAATATTATATAAACCTATTGTGTTAAAGATTCAAATTGCTAGGTTGCCATATACTCTCCCTTGGAGATTAACCTATCAACATGTTGTTAGATTGACCTGTTCAACCCTATTAATCATAAAGGCGTTATTTAATTTAATGCTAGTCAGTTGAAGGTAAACCAATGTGTAGAATTAGAATATTAAGGATTTTCCTTGTTATGTGAAAATGATATACATTCATGTCCTTTCTTCTAGTGACTTTCCCACTCTCTGCTTCGAGAGATGTATCAGTGGGGGTGAGCATGTGTGATGATTATTTAAAAAAAAAAAATATTAGTCATGTTTCTGCCCTAGTGTAAAAGATGGGCATTACATGAGGTGTAGAGAGGCTGCAAATTTGAGGTTGTTGATGAGTTCAATTTCCAGTGGGTTGCCAATGGATTGACAAAATGGATAGGGTGATAATTAACATTTCTAAATTTAGAAGTGATGCGGTGATTTGATAACTTGCAACTAGATTTTAACTTATGCCTATTTTCCATCGTATAATGAATTACAATTAGTCATAATCTAGCATAAGGATGGTAAAATTTCACTGGAAAGCCTCACATACAAGAATTCACTAAGTAAATCTTTTGGGAATTGGGGAAAATGCTGAAGGATATTTACATTGAGTGAAAAATCAAAAGGTAACCTTTGCTACCACTGTAATTCCCAACCTAATAACATACTTCATTGCCTACAAGTTGAAGCAAAAGAGCATGAAATATCAAAAAAGAAAAAAGAAAAATGAATATCAAAGAAACATTAAAAGAGAAAATTCAACTCTTTAGGCTATCCAAATATCTCTACCAAGGCTATAGGCATTTGACTAGCAGTAGAGCTATGTTTGAGGGAATTATAGAGATAACCTTGGCGGGGCTATCGATGCTTGACTGGTAGCAATGAAATACCTAGGTTGGCTAAGAAGGATTACCAAATTAGGTAGCTCAATGTAAATGGACCAATCCTTTTCATCAAGTCACATAGATGGTAATAAATCAGTGCACACACTGGTACTTTCAAGTGCAATTTTATAGTCCTTATGTTAGAATTCGAGTGACGACAAGGGGTTATTGTGGAAAATATGCATGAGTTACAATCTATTGTGGGTGGTTGATTCTCAAGCTTTTGTTTTGAATTTGGTTTTTTGGTTGCAAGTTGTGTGATCTCACAACACACCCCAAGAATATAAGGCTTGCGGACCCAAGTTGAAAATTATTGCTTAAGGCAGATGCTAATTGGTTGGTGGCCTCATGAAAACACATAAAAAATTGAAAATAATTCACGATCAAGTGTATTGGGTGTCAGGAATCTGGGTGAACGAGTTTTCGGGTAATTTAATTTTGAGTGAATGATCGGGATGAGTTTGTGAAGAAATTTTAAAGAGTTGCTATAGTTGGGAGTCACAGGCTCGAGGTTTTGAAAAGGCTGAAAGAGAGGAAAAGGCTGGGTTGTGATTTGTTCTGATAAGTGTACTACATTGGCTAGTTGGGTTTTAAAGGTAGTTGGGTAATCGAGTGTCGGGTACCCGAGTACCCAAGTAAATGGTGCATTGGTGCAAGAATGTTCAAACTTGTTGTTCAGTTTTGTCTGAGTGTACAAAACATCCAGGAACCTACCTAAAGGTGATGGTTACAAGAACATTAAAGCATGCTATTTAAAGTGTGATTTTTTCAAAATATTAATGATAAAGATGGTTTTATTTTAATGAGTTTTCATTAATGTTTTAAAAGGGAATTGACATGTGGAATTTTATGTGTAGGAGAAATAGGTTGTTGGACAATGTTCGGGTATGGACAATCATAAAAATTTGGATTGCAAGCAGATCCAATAATATTACTTGGGTTAGATGGTGTATTCTAGAAGTTCATGCAAGGAAGAAGTGTATGGAAAAGAAACATAGGTAACCGGGGAACCATAGATATGGGTATTATGCATGTGACAAAGGAGATGTTGAGCTTGAGGGTGCTATAATCACTGGCATTTTTCTTGAAGCCATGAGTTGGAGGTAGGAACATAGGGATAATAGATTCAAATTTCTACATCCACTTGATCACTCTAAATATGAAGCTAGTTCCTACATTTTTTTTGAAGATTAAGTTGATAATCTACTCAATCCGATTTGATATCTTGATTATATTTTGAAGACATGAGTACCAAAATTTTCAAGTGCTGAAGAAAGTTAAAGTTTTTGTTGACTTATTCTAGAAGTTTCTCTTGCCAACTATCATGTGCAATGCACTGTGCTATGATTCATTCCCTGGATTCTCTTTCATGTGTTGATTGAACTCTTTGGTTTCCTTGTTTCTTATAAAGGGGCCAAGAGTTGTTTTATTTTGTTAAGTTCAAAAATTGTGGATTCCAGAGAACTAAAACTTTTACAAGTTTTTTTTCTTCTTGTTTTCTATTCCATTCTAGACTAAAAACTTTTATGTTTCATTAGAAGTTAACTAATATCAAGGCCAATTTAAAGCTATTTTCTGATACAAAATCATACATAGCTGATTGTTTGTTCCTATTAGAAAAGACTGTGTGTTGCGCCAAATTTGGGTGCATGCTGACACAATCTGGTGGTAAATAATCCATGTTTTCTTTAAACCCTTGCATCATTCTATGCCTATATGTGAAGCAATCTAGTCAAGTATAGAGTGGTTTTCTTTGATTTAGTTTGTTTCTTGAGGCATGCGTGGATAATACCTAGGAGAAATTTTTAAATTTTAGTATTTTTAATGCCTTTTTTTAGATTAGATATTTAATGTTTTCAAAAAATGTTTCAAAATTGATAAATGCATGGAGTTTTAGTGTAAATCTTTCATTTCTATGAAGTTTAAAAGTGATTAATGCTAAATCTTCTTGTATATATGCAAGTAATTTGAATTAATGAAATATTATTGCAAATCTTTGATTTCATGAAGTTTTGAAGTGGCATACAAGTGATCAAATTGAGGGTATGTAAAGATCTTTTGGATACTAGCTAACCTACAAAACCACAGACCCCTCATGTTTAACATAAATTTATACAACAAACCTTGAGTGAACCTAGTACGTCAAGACCTGACATTCCCAAGCCTTGGGATCAAACTAAGATCACCTTTTGATTTAGGTTTTCCCGGCGGATCTTTCAAGTAAAGGTAGGTTCCCGCATTCTTCTATGAGAATTTATCTACCTATTGGTGTGTTGTACAACATCCATGTCAACACATACTTCTTTTAGAGGAGATAAGGAGAATGTCTATGAATGTTGGCTCCCAAGATACCTTGCATGTGTGAGGTAGGTCCAAAGAGAAAGGGCCTAAAGGGGACAAAAAGAGGGATAAATCTAAAGGATGTTCTAAATCCCCCAAAAAGAGTAGAGTGAAGTGTTGGAATTGTGACAAAAGAGGGTATATGAAGGAGTGTAGGAACAATATAGACAATGTTGATTCCTCCATAGAAAATTCCTTTGATGATGATTCTAATTCATTATTTATTTTAGATAACTCTATTAGTAATGATGCTTGGCTTATTGATTCAACTTTCTTCTACCACATGACTTCCCATGAGGAGTGGTTTACTACTTACAAAGAATATGATTGGGGAGAATTTTTCCTTAGTTATAACATCACAAAGAAGATTGTTGGTAAGAGAAAGGTAAAGTTGTGTTTTAGTGATGGGAGGATTAAAACCCTTGACAATGTTTGCATATTCTAGGAATTGCAAGAAATTTAATTTCAATGTCCAAATTGAATGATTCTAGAATGCATGTGACATTTGATAAGTTTGGTTGTAGGTTAGTAAGAGGGAGATTTGTGATAGCTAAATTATCTCGAATAAGGGCTTTGTTTAGGCTAAACGTCTCTTCTAAATATAGCTCAACCAACATAACTAATATTGAAAATGAATTTATTTTGTGACACCATAGATTGGGTCACATTGGTGGAAAAAGACTTAAGACTTCTAAAAAAAGTTGGTTGATGGTATTTATGATTATTTTGTTGGTAAGAATGATTTTTTATGAATATTGTGTGTTTGGTTAACAAAATAGATCATCATTTTTTAGTGGAACTAATAAGGCAAAGATATTATTAGAGTTCGTTCATTCAGATGTATGTGGACAAATGGATGTTGACTCTTTGGGTAAATCTTGAATTATGTCTTTTTCATTGATGATGTCTCAAGATACACTTGAATTTATTTTATGCATTCTAAATCTAATTTTTTCACTAAGTTTAAGGAATTCAAGATCTTAGTTGAAAAGCAAAAAGATTTAAGATAAAAGTGTTGAGATTTGACAATGGGAGTGAATTTTGTTCCAAGGAATTTGATAAATTTTATAAGCATGTAGATATTGTTTAGAAAAAGACTACTCCTTATATTCCCCAAAAAATGGGGTAGAAGAAAGAATGAACCAAACCTTGATAGAAAGAGAAAGGAGTATGTTGAGTGGTGCTAAGCTTGATAGATTTTTTTGGGCATAAACAATTGGTACTACTTATTATTTGATTAATAGCTCTCCTTGTTCAACTCTTGTTGATAAAACTCCTTATGAAGTGTGGATGGGTAGAAAACCTTCTTATTCACACTTAAGGGTATTTGGTTGGGAGGATTTTGTTCATATGCCTCAATAAAAACAATCTAAATTGGATCCAAAAGCACATAAATGCATCTTTTTTGGATACAGTGAGAATGCAAAAGGTTATAAGCTTTCAAATCATCTAACCCATAAAATAATATTTTCTAGAGATGTGATTTTCATGGAATTTAGAGCTTACAAAGAGAAGAACAACCAAAGGAGAAATATGAGACAAAGACAATGCTATTCAAAAAAGTATTGAGAAGCAGGAAGATGCACATGTGGAAGAGCAATTAGATGGATTTGAGGATGGAGAAGAAGAAGAGAGTTCAGAGAGCTCAGAGGATGTGCAAGATGAGAACACATAAGAAGAATAAGAACATGTAGATCCTATTAATCCTACCTTGAGGAGGTCCACAAGGCAAAAAAATCTATTTGATAGATACACCCCACCTAATTTTTGTTGTGTATTTTCTTTGTTGAGTACTGGTGATGAACCTAGATCTTTCAGGGAGGTTCTCTCTTAAGAGGAAAGTGAGTCTTGGTTTGGCAGGCATGGGGAGGGTGGAAATGACTTTGGTTGAATTTGTAACACCCTAAAAGAGGGAAGAGTCCCATTGGTTGCAAGTGTCATGCCAAAATCTTTCACACCTAAACAATACACTACATTTTTTTTGAACAACCATGCATAAACATTGATTGTTGTCCACCATACATGAACATAGCCACATACTAATGAGAAGATGAATATTGAATACCCCTAATCACAATGATTAGTAACACTTATATCTGTATCATGATTACCACTATTCTTTATCATTCGCTTTTAATATTTATAAATACTAACACTATTTTTTTCTTGATGAGTGATGATTATAACCATATCACCTTTGACACTCAATTTAATTCTCAAAACCTTATAAAAATTAAGTTTAATGCTAACCATAATATCTATATTTAATATTACCCTTCATATATAACTCTAAATTTACTTAACATCATTATTCCTCGAAACATATAAAGATACTATTATGCTATTTTACCAATTGTAGATTTCATCATTAATATTTACATTATTATTATTGAATCAAATTTCTCGCCCACTAATTGTTTAACTCTAATAACCCAATATTGACGTTACTCATGATGTTAGTATTAATACTATCCATATCACCTAAATTCCTAACTAATGAAGATATTATTGTGATTGAAAATCACAACAATAATATCATCAATTGACTTGAAATCTTCTTAATTAATAATGGTATCATACTAATTAAGCAATGAGTAAATTATTTCTCCAAAAAGATAATACCATACCCAATGTAGCCATTACTTATGGATAACTAATTAAATCTTAAAAGGAAACATGACAACAAGTTCAATATCCCTAATCCAAATAGAAACTATTATTACTTGATTATTTTCCTAGACAATTAAATTAAAATCAAATAGGATATATAAAGTTATTAGTGAAGGTAAATTCAAGATTGGATAGATTTGAGGTTAAGATATACTAAGAGAATCAAATACTCAAGATGCATCATAAGTGGTGAATCAACTTCAATTTAATTTACCTTTCCCAGTTATCTATTTAATGCCTATTCATTAAAAATGAAAGCAATAATTTAAACAATACTTTAAACCACAACTCATAAGCATCAAACATGCATAGAATAAGCTATCCACATAAACTAAAATATCCAATCATAACAATTAATGCTCTAATACTATTAGACTAACAATCCAACAACTCATAAACATAGACTTAAAATACATGGTTATTAAATTTGTGATCATTAATTAATAGATATATTTAATTTAAAATGGTTTAAAAACATCAAGGTTATATTCTACAAATGCAAACCTTGTACCCAGATTAATACTTTTCACACACCACATTTTTGGTGATTAAATTATCAAATTGAATAAACTATACTAGACTCACCTTACTAAATTACAAATATATAGAAATACCTTTTTTTTTAAGAAAATAGAAATATTTCTTGAAACTCACTAAATATCCAAGCAAGTGCCTTAAACACTTCAAAAGAAAACAAGATGAAATCAATTAATTGAAACTATTACTTTTAAACATATCTAAAGTAAAGCACTTATATATATCATTCATTTTTATTTACAAACTCCTATGAAAGGAATCATTCATCCTTTCCTTATCTTCATTTTAACACAGGGATTGGGGCCGAGCCCTCCCTGGTCGACCCCATAGAGGGGTTTAGACGAGGGGGTTGATCCCCTCAAAGGTCTCTTTATTTACTTAAAATGAAAGTTGGTTTCTTACGAAACCATCCTTTTCAAGCTTTATTACATTTCTTTTAAAGTATTAACACTTATAAATTTAACATGCCTTTTTAAAAGAAAAGAAAAGAAAATTTAATCATGTTAATTTGATCAGTAAGATAATTTGGTTTTTATAAATTATAAATATATAAATTTAGTTTTTTTAGTTTTTTTTTTAAAGATTTTGATTAAATTAGATTTGAAAATTTGAGAGGTAAGAGAACATTTAAAATTTTATTGTTCAATAATATTTTTAGATTCAAAATATATATGTTCATATTGATATTTATAATTATCTTTTAAGTACTTTTGTGTAAGTAAAGATGCATATCTTACATTATATGTATATCAATATTTTTAAAGAATGTTAAATCGAAGGTCTAATCATTTACTTTATAAGGTAATTCAATATGAAAGGAAAGACCACACATTTATTATTATTTTTTTGTTTTTTTGGAATTTGTGAAAACATATTACACTTTTTCGTTTACCTTTCTATCAGAGGAATAATCCATTTAAACTCCAAAAGAATTCAATCCTTTTTTAAAACTTTCTCAAACAAATTAGAAAACTTGATACCAAGACACAATCCTTCTATCTCCTTAATTTTTTTACACAAATGGTTCTATATTTATAATCATAAAGTCTACCTTCACCCCAACATTAGCCCTTGAGTTTAGAGGGAAACCTTGCCTAATGCCTTACTTAAATTACACATGTCTAGTTGAAGGTGCAACCACATTTATAAATTGAACCGACCACCTTTACAACAACTACATTTTCCAAAAAGACTTTACTCTTGGAACTTGAAGCTTTTTATTCCAAATACATAACACTCATATCTATTTTTGGAATCCTAACTTTGATAGGCTTTTCCTTGAGTCCAAATTCAATGTATATGCATTTGAAAGAAGAAGACAACAAAAGATAATATGGCCACAAGCTCTCCTCCCAACCATCGGATTGAAGTTCAATCCACCCCTAAGCTTTAGGAGTCACATAGCTTTTCCTTACACACACACCACCACTATTCACAAGGGTTCCTTAAACAAATTACACCACATACTATGTAAAATTCGAACACCCATACTATAATTCATCACCATAACCCTTAAATAGCTATACGCATTAAGAGAAACTAAGAAAAGGTGGAACTCCAACAAGACAAAACTAAACACATAATTTCAACAAATACCTCAAACAGATCTAGCAATAAGTTGCACATAAAATTAAAACATAAATAATATTTCATGCATCATAACCAAAGATTACAAAGGGCTAGACCTTACCAAACTAAGTGCAAATCCAAAAGGTGATAGCCTCTCCTTCTCCAAGCCCTATTCTTCCATTCTTCCTCTCCCTTCCTCTCCTCTATCTCCATAAAGAATTATCCTTTCCAAAAGAAGAAAGCATCCCAAGGACAAAAGCATAACCAAAGCAAAAAGAGAGAAGCCCCTTCTCCTTTGAAAGAGAAGGAGTATATAGAAGGAAAAAGGAAACCAACTCCCCATAACTTCCCAACCACCCAACCAACTCCAATTTTTTCCACTTTTCATAAGTGGGAAATTAGAGTGGGTTTTAGACTTTATTTAAGGGGTTTTATGGAATAGAAAGACCCATAACCTATAGAACTACCATCTAGGGCACTTTTTAAACAATTAAAACCATATAAATACTTTATAAAACATAAAATAAGTAATCACATTTAAAAGGCGACTCAAATTTCTAATAAAACAACCTTTCACACATACACAATCCTTACAAAACAAGGTTAAAACACATATCCTTGACAAGACTAGGAATTCACAAGAATAACATAAGGGAAGTAGCTATGTGACCCCTTCATCAACATTGGCCAATTTTAACCTATTTACTGAAGCAAAAAAAGGTATTAGTATTTCTCATAATTAATAGTAATTGAAACAAATAGTATACAAAAAATAACCTTCTAATAATAATCAACTAAAGAATTAAATCTACATAAGTAAAATATAATTTAACTCTTCCTTCTTGTATAATACCTTTTTGAGTCAAGAAATAATTGATCATGTTATTTAATATCAAAATATTACCACTTATCAATAATCTATTTAACCTATAATGAATACTACTACAACCAAATATTAAATATCAATCATTACCTTTACCTCATCACTTACTCACACTCATAATATAAAATCACCTAACATGATGAAATCCATTAATATACATAATGATATTACCAATAACGAAACATCTCAATCATTACATACTTACGTAGATAGGGAATAGACCTCATCTGGCTGTCACACGAAATCACAACCACTAGTTAGTTAGTTAACAATCAAAATGTAAACAACTTGATGTATAGGAACAATAGTCACTAATGTATATTATCCAGCACAAAAGAACATAAAATATAGGACATAAAACACTTATGACTAATAGGATCAACAAGGTCACAAGGGATGAGGTCTTACAACAAGTGGGTATTTAAAAAGAAACTCAGTATAGATGGTCGATTAGAGTGGTACAAGGCCAGATTGGTGGCTAAGGGCTATTCCCAGAGAGAGGGAGTTGATTTTGGTGAAAATTTCTTTCCTATTGCCACATTAATTTATATTAGATTCCTATTATCTATTGTTGTTGCTTGTGATTTCAAGATAGAGAAAATATATGTTAAAAATTATTTCTTGCATGGGGATCTTGAGGAGGAAATTTATATGTAACAACTTGATGATTTTGTTGTGAAAGGAAAAAATAATTGGTTTTTTGTTGAAGAGATCTTTGTATGCTTTAAAATAATCACCCAAGATGTGATACTAGAATTTTGATGCTTTTTAATTGAATTTGGGTTTTCTTAGGAGTGAGGAGGATCATTGCATTTATATTAAGGTTATTGATGTGATGGCTAGATTCTAATTATTGTACTATAAATTGATGATATGTTGTTCATGGGTAACAACAAGGTAATAATTAGATAGCTCAAGATACATTTATGGTATATTTGATATGAGGGAATTGGGGGATGAAAAATATATTCTTGAGATGGAAATCAAAAGATATCAAGGTCACACAAAAAATTGGTTAAGTCAAAGTAAGTATATTGATACAATTTTATGAGGGTTTAATATGCATGACTGTAAGATAGTTAATATTCCATTTTTGATTGTATTAAGTTGAGCTTAGATATGTGTCCTAATTTTGATGATGATTTTGAGGATATGTCTAAGGTTCCTTATGCTAGTGCCATTGGTAGTTTAATATGTGAAATAGTTTGCACTAGATCAGATATAATCGAAGTACTGGGAGTTCTAAGTAGGTTTATGTTTAACCCCGATAGAGAGCATTGGAATTTTGTTAAGAGGGTGTTTAGATATTTGCATGACATGATTACTATTTTTTTATTATGGTACTAATTATGTGGTCAAGTCATTGAATATATAGGGGTTTGTTGATGTAGATTGGGCAAGCTACTTGGATAGTTGAAGGTCCACTAGCAGTTATGTATTTAATTTGTTTGGAGGTGTAGTGAGTTGGAAGAGTAAGAGTTATCCTATAATTGAATTGTCCACCATTGAAGAAAAGTATATGGCTGATACAAATGCCTTTAAAGAGGCGGTGTGGTTACATAGACTTAGTAATGGCATTGGTTTTGATTGCAAGATAATAAGGATTGGATGTGACAGTTAGAGTGCTATTTGTTTGGCCAAATATCTTATGTATCATGCTTGTACTAAGAATGTTGATTTTTAGTATCACTTTGTGTGAGAAATGGTTGATAATGGTAAGGTCTTGATTGATAAGGTTGACACTTTGGATAATGTTGCAAATTCTCTCACGAAGCCAATGATGTCAAATACATTCTCTTGGTGCAGGAAGGCCATAGGCACTATACTTGATTTATTATTTGTATCTCTTGGATGTGATTATAATGTATAATGTCAAGTAGGAGAATGTTAAATGTCAAGTAGGAGAATGTTAGGTTATGTGACATTAACCTTAAGAACCTATGCCATTTATATGTCCCCATGTTTCTTGGAAAGTGTCCTGGGGCACATGAGAGAAATTCATTAAATATTGGCATAATTGTAATTATATTTTAAGAGGGAATTTAATGTTGGTGGAGGTTACATGTAATGAAATAAATTACACAATAGATAATATGAAAGGAAATATATTGTAAATAATTGATAATAATTAAGAATAACAAGCCACTTCGGGGAACTTTCAAATATCTCTAATGAGAACACAATTTAGCATATGACGATGAAATAAGACTTACTACCTCCTATATACCTTATTTATGCTTAGGATAACACCCAAGCTGAATTAGATAACCCTATATAAGGCCCAGGATGACCTAATTAACTAAATAATAATATAATAATGATATAATTTAATTAAGAGTTAAGATAGCCACAAGCGAACTATTCTTAACCTTATTTACTATAATATTAAGGGAATAGCATACTCTTCATTGAATCATTTCCTCAATGCTAATCAAGTTTGGATGCTTCTGAATAAACTCCTTATCCTTTGTGACATCTTCAATTGGTAAATTTTTCCATATGATGAGATATTGAGTGTTCTGTTCCTTAGCTTCCTTATAAATTTTTGAATAATAAAATCTAGTTCCAATATGACTCTTCCTTCTTCATCAAGCTCAAATAATACTATATGAGGGGATATTATTCCTAATTACCTTCTTCGAACAAGAAACATGAAAAAATGGATGTATCTTTGTTTTTGGTGGAAATTCAAGCTTGTGGGAAACACTACCTATATTTTTCATGATTTGGTATGTTCCATAATATTTAAAATTTATTATTCTTTGTTTGTTACTTCAGTAACATTTTCTTGTAAGGATGCAATCTCAAGAAAACCCAATCCCCAAATTGAAAACTTCTTTCATTATGATGTTGGTTTGCTTGTTGCTTCATTTGATTTTGTTCCATGAATAGATTCTCTTTGAGTCTTGGAAGTACTTGTTTTTGATGAAGCATGTGGTCCTCCACATCATGAAATCTTGGTGAAATATTCAATGATGATGTGATAAGAGGATGATATCCATATAGTGCCATAAATGGAGACATTTTTAATGAACTATGAAAGGAAATGCTATACCACCATTTTGCTAGTGGTAGAAAATCTACCCGTTGAGACTATTTATCTGAAGTGAAACAACATAGATATCCTTCTAAACACTTATTAAAAACCTTATTTTCCCCATCAGATTGAGGATGGTATGAAGAATTACGAGCCAATTGAGTACCCAAACATGAGAATAAATCTGTCCAAAATTTATGAGTAAGGATAAGATAACAATCACTAAAAATAAGCTTAGGCATACCATGTAGCTTTTGGATATTATCCAAAATGATTTTTCCACTATACTTACTATAAAAGGATGTGATAATGCAATAAAACATACATATTTAGTGAGGTGATCCAGTACTGCCATGATGGCATTATTGTTGTTAGACCTTGGAAGCCCTACATATGATGAAGTCCATGGAGACCTCTTCCTAACGTTGTCTAGGAATAACTAAGAGTTGTGAGAGACCAAGTATTTTAATTGTCTCCCCTTTATTTCTTTGATAAACCAAACATTCTTCCATAACTTTTTGAACATCCCCTTTGAGCCCTTCCCAAAATAAGACTTTCTTGAGTCGATGATATGTCTTCAAAAATCTTGAATGACCACCAATTGGAGGCTCATGAAGCTTTGTGAGAATATTTTATTTGAGAGAGGAATTATTGCAAGATATAATTGCTCTTTATACCACAAAACATCTCCCTTCCAAATTTTTTTTATCGAAACTACTAGGATCAATTTGTAATTGTTGAAAGAGATTACTTGTAGAACCATCATTCTACCACTTTGATTTGGCTTCTACTACCAAATATTATTGTAATATTAAAATGACACGCAATAAAGCTTCATCCTTCTCATCCTTTCTAGATAGTGTATCTACCACAAAATATTCCTTCCCTTTCATATTTTAACATCTTAGTGACCCATTTTTGTTTCTCTTCGGGAGATAATACTTGTTCCAAAAATATTTTAGGATATCATGATCTATCCTAACCTTGAAGTTTCTGCCATTAGATAAGGCCTCCATTGTTTTATTATATGAAGAATAACTAGCATATCCTTCTCATAAATAGGTTTGAGTCGATTCTTACCTTTTAATTGATAAATCTCAAAAGCAATGGGCCAACCCTCCTAAATGAGAATTGCTCCTATACCATTTATTGAAGCATCACATTTCACAATAAAATACTTGGTGAAGTCTAGAGTGCAAAGCACTAGGCTTGTACAAATAAGCTCCTTAAATATCTGAAATGTTATATTAGTGGATTCATTCCAATGAAAAAAATCCTTCTTCAATAAAGTTATGAGGGGTGCTACTATATGATCATAATTCTTCACAAATATTCTATAGTATCTAGTAAATCCAAAGAAGCCATTTAATTTCTTAATGGTTTTGGGAATAGGTCATTCCATGATAGCCATCATTTTTTTAGGATCCACCTTTACTCCTTAATTTGAAACTATGTGTCCCAAGTACTCCACATAGTTGAGACCAAAAGTATACTTGAATGGCTTACAATAGAGTTGATGATCTTTGAGAACTTGTAATGCTTGGTCTACATGCTACAAGTGTTCTTCCCATGTCTTTATATAAATTAATATATCATCAAAGAACACCAATACAATCTTGCTCAATAATTTCTTAAAATGGAGTTCATCAAACTTTGAAATGTCGACGGTGAAGGTCACACAATATACTGAGAGGGGGTGAATTAGTATATCAAATCTATTTAAAACTCTTTAATTCAACATGAATATTCAAAAATGATTAAAAAAAACTACAATCAATCAAGCAACACAAATGCACACATTCACACAATGAACACAAGATATATGTGGAAACTCAAAATGGGAAAAATCACAAGAATAAATTCTTTGATCTACTATCCAAATCTAGCCTCACAAAAAAATAACTTATAATCATGAAGTAGGAACCAACCTACTAGAGACACAAATCCCCTACTATATTTGTAGGCTTCAACCTACTAGAGACACCAATCCCCAATACAATTATCTAAGCGCCAACTCAATAGGTAAGACAATATCTCTACTGGATTATAAAGATAGGGTTGTGAATCTTCAATACTGATTACACAACTTACACTTAATCTGATCTTGCTTCATAAATTCTCCTAAACAACTTATGATCTTTTGATGATGGTGCACAATGATTGAGCATCACCTGAATTTACACTTACTCACATAATTATACACTCATAGTCACTTACCTAAAACTATGATAATTATTCATTAAATACATCTCCATATATTAACATCATTTCATGTCGGTTAGGAATCCCTTAACACCATCTACAAATAGCCAGGTCAGCCAAGGTGGACCTAAATTCAAATTTGCATGAAACATGTAGCGAGTCGGTCCTAAATCAAATTTGTTTCTACCAAAAGAACATGATGCTATGTGCTTCCTTTAAGGACCTTAATCTGGACCTATTTCACCTTCCCACACTATCTCCAAAGGTCACACACAACAAGCCATTGTCATATAATTCTGCAACATCAACTTGGTTGATTAACCAACATAGTGACCTTTTTATTGCTGCAAACTTTCTGCTTGATGAGCATGAATTCTAAAAAAATGAGACTAAGATAAAAAAAAATGTGTAGACATACTCTTCATTCAAACAACAAGACATAACCCACATGCATGAAGAAATGCAGATCAAAACATGTTTACAGAAAAATATATCTGTCTAGGTAACTCACCTCAAACATTTTAGATCAAGCTTCCAGATTACTTCTATCGACATGAATAAATATATACATGATATATGAAGTATATTACAAGCATTTTTCTTCGTTTTTCTCAAAATACTTTGATATGACAAAATGATTACATTTAATTCTTATTGATTCTACTAGCATCACTCCTTTGACATTAGAGAGCACTTTTGACATCAAGAAAAATACTCCTTTGACATCAATGACAACATATGCTAAAAAATATCCCTCTTTATCAGTGATTAAAAATAATAAAATGCTGCTAGCACAAGAAGACAAATCTAATGTGTTAGGATCAT
This sequence comes from Sequoia sempervirens, assembly GCA_007258455.2. Taxonomy (NCBI): domain Eukaryota; kingdom Viridiplantae; phylum Streptophyta; class Pinopsida; order Cupressales; family Cupressaceae; genus Sequoia; species Sequoia sempervirens. The sequence continues at coordinate 25,348 of VDFB02186165.1, forward strand.
GAAGCCGCCTCACATTGAGTTCCACTTTCTCTCCTTAGAATATTTAGCATTTTGAGTTCCATTTCTCCCCCTTTGACATCAATGGTAAATGTCAATTGCTTACTACACAATCTATAAAATTTTGTCTTGGATAGAGTCCCCTTAAGTCCATGCTTCAACTAGATCTTCTGAACACACTACATCTACACAACCGGGTTTAGAAACACTCCACAAGACAACCAAGTCTTCTTGCGATGGGGAGTCAACACTCCCCCTCAGCCTGTACTTCCTCTTGATTCAAGAGGAGGGAGCAACCACTCCCAACTTCCGCTAGAGAAACTCAAAGGTCTCCTTGGGAGGGACTTTTGTGAAAATGTCTACTATTTTCTCCTTGGTTTCAACATATTCCAACTTCACCTCTTTGCTGCAAACTTCTCTCTCAAAAAATGATACTTAATTGCAATATGCTTTGTCCTTGAATGCATCACTAGATTCTTGGAAATGTTTATAGCATTGGTATTGTCACAAATAATGGGAATAGGTTCATCAAGTTTTATTTTCATCTCCTTTAGGTTTTGCTTCATCTATAATACCTAAGTGCAACATGAAGCTAATACAATGTATTCTACTTCTACTACATATAAAGATATTGAATCCTACTTCTTTCTTAACCAAGAGACAATATTATCACCAAGAAAGAAAGATCCACCACTTGTACTCTTCCAATCATCTATGCTTCTTGCCCAATCTACATCTGTGTATGTAGTTAGTGTGAAGTTTTCACTCTTAGGATACCATAAACCAAAATCTATTATAACCTTCAGATATTTGAACATACTTTTTATGACCTTGACATGAGTTTCCTTAGGCATTTCTTGAAATCTAGCTACCATCCCAACTCCCTGCATTATATCTAGTCTAGATGTAGTCACATACAACAAACTACCAATCATTGATCTATACACAGTATGATTTTCCAAAGAAGATTCTCATCCTAGTACTCAATTTACACCCAGTAACCATAGGTGTACTCACCGATTTACATTCTTCCATTTTAAAATTTCTCAAGATTTCTTTTGTGTACTTGTTTTGAGAAATGAATATACGATTGCTTGATTGAGAGATCTATAAACCAAGAAAGAAAGAAAATTGACCAAGCATTGACATTTCAAACTTACCCTGCATTACATTCCATAATGTCATCAATATAAACAACAATCAACAATTGGTCACATTCAATTTATATATATAAATTTCTATCTGTACTAGCTCTCCTAAATTTTTTCTAATGCAGATATCTATCCAATCTAGAGTACCATGCTCTAGAAGCTTGTTTGAGTCCATAAAGTGATTTTTTTAGTCTGCACACAACATGCAAATTATCAGAACATTGGAATCCTTCTGGTTGTTCAATGTAAACTTCTTCTAATTGTCCATTCAAGAATGTAGACTTCACATCCATCTAATATACCTTGAAGTTCTTGAATGGTGATAAGGAAAAAAACATTCTAATTGATTCCAACCTTACTACCAGAGAAAATTTCTCTTCAAAATCAATTTGTTCAACTTGAGCATATCCTTTACCTACAAGTTTGGCCTTGTTTTAGATCACTTTTCCATCTTTATTCAAATTATTTCTAAAGACCCATTTGGTACCAATGACATTTCTATCTTTAGGTCTCAAAACTAATTCCAAAGTTTTATTTTCTTGATCTAATTCAATTCTTCCTCCATAGAATCTAACCAACCTTTCTCTTTACTTTCCTCTTCATAGGAGCTTGGTTCAATTTCTGATAATAATGCAAAGTGTACCTGTTCGTTTTCTTTCTCAATTATTCTTTGGGTCTGGACCCCACTATCCCTGTCTACTATAATTTGATCTTTAGAATGATTCTTCTAAACATACTTAGCTAAAGTCTTTGTGACTATATTCTCATAATCAATTTTTGTCTTCATCACTTCTACAAATTGGATCTTCATTATCTTCTTCATCTAGAGTATCAATAGATTGTATTGTTTCATCAATGCTTACATTGGCACTTTCCATAATCATTTTTAGTCTTTTATTATAGCATATGTATGCCTTATCATATAGTAACCAAGAAAAATACCTTCATTAGATCTAGAATCAAACTTACCCAAATGTCTTCATCCCTTTTGATGTAACACTTGCTTCCAAATATCCTGAGATGTCTAACTAAAGTCGGTCTTCCTTTTCATAGTTCATATGGTGTTTTAGCAATCCTTGGTCTGATTTGAGGTTTGTTCAAAATGTACACTGCAATTTGAAATACTTCTCTCCAATACATATTTGACAACTTTTATTGACTTAACATTGTTCTATCCATCTCCTGTACGACCTGGTTCTTCCTCTTAGCTTCTCCATTCTACTGAGGAGTTATAAGAGAATAAATCTATCTCTAGATTCTATGTATCTCACAAAATTTATCATACTTGTCAAAATTGAATTCTCCACCTCTATTTGAACTCATACACTTGATTATTCTTTCAATTTCATTCTCAACCATAGCCTTAAATGCTTTAAAATTCTAAAACTATTCTTATTTTTCTTTTAGAAAATTAATCCTTCATCCTAGAATAATCATCAATAAGCATCATAAAATAATTGTCACCTTGTATTCTCTTTTTCCTTAGTAGTTCACATAGATTAGTATGAATCAATTCCAATGGCTTTATTGTAGAATATTCCTTGGTAGGAAATCTGGTCCTTGTCTTTCCTTCATGACATAGTTTGCAACTAGTAGACTGAAGCTTCTTGATTTTGGAATGTCTCTTACCATTCCTTTTGAATTGATCTTTGCAAGATCATCAACATTGACGTGTCCCAATTTTCTATGTCAAAGCCTGAATGTCTTCTCTTTGTATTGAAAAGAAATTCTGTCCACTTAACCCACTGAGATGATATACATCACTATCAGTCCTACTTCCTTTTGCGACTAACTCTCCAATATTGATCTTTCTTATTTTACAACCTTTAGCACTAAATGAAATATTGTAGCCTTTATCACACATTTGAATTACACTCAAAAGATTGTGCTTCAATCCTTCTACATACAAAACATCATGGGATTTTGTCTTTCCACCATCAAGACTCAAAGTACCCTTACTAATAATCTTAGTAACAAAATTGTTACCAAGATTTTACAAATCCTCCATCAAAATTCTTGAAGTGCATGAACTTGATCTTGTCTTTAGTCATGTGACTTGAGCATCCATTGTCAATGATCCACAGGTTCTCCTTTTGGGCATGTAATGTAGTTTTGGCCACCATGGATTTCTATGATCTTTGCTCCTTTGGTTTCTTCTTCTAAACTTTATTTGCTTCATTATTTTGACATTCTAACTTGTTTCCTTTTGTATCTGATAAATGAGGACTCACAAAATTACTTCTACAGTTCCTAGAAATATGTCCAAAAATGTTGCATTTGTGACAAACAATATTAGAATTATACAAAGGTGCAAATTCATTTTTGCTAACAAAATCATTTCTTCTTGTCGGAGCCTTTCTACAATCCACAACCTTATGACCAAAATGGTTGTAATTAAAATGGTAACTAGAAAAAGAATGAAAAAACCTAGCATTGTGTCCTTGTCCTCTTGAAGCTTGTTTTCTAGATCTTCTATTATGCTTGTGCACTTGGATGAAACCATTATTCAACACTTTGATTTTATTGATTGCTAAAACTTTCTTAGAATTTGAACTTTCAAAGCCACTCTTTTGGATTCTCAACAAAAAACTTCATAGATTTCTTGATCACCTTATTCTTTTGTATCTTAGTAAAACCAAGATCGATTTTGATATTTAGCGATCTCTAACTTTCTATTATTTGTTCCAAGATCTTAGTGCTCTTCCCAAAATTCAAATTTAGCTAATTATTAACTTTTTCAAGATCTTTCCTTAGTGACACAATCTCTGCTTCACGTTTTTCATAGTCCTTATCTCTTGATTGCAATATTTTAGTGAAAACTTCTTCTATTCTTTTTTCTCTTCCACTTGAATCTTTAGATCAATGACCATCTTCTCCGCTTCCTCAATATTTGGAGATAATTTTTCCTTGACTTTTACTTCTACAATTCATTTCTTTAGTCTTTTGATATCCTTTCCATCAAAAATAAATTCTTCCACAAGATTTACTTTATCACCATCATTAATTTTTGACTTCATTTCTACATCTGCTTCAGAGGTTTTCATGTTCTCCTTCATTCCCGAAAGTGGCTTGTTCATCATCATCAAATGAGTAGCCATCCTCATTGATAATTTTTTTTTTTGTTTTTAATGAAACTTTTTCCCTTTTTGAAATGACTTTTTCTCATCATTGTTAGATTCCTTATATTGACACTTGGCCATGGAATTTCCCACTTCACCATAATTAAAAATTTTTAAAGGTAACTTAACTTTATACTTGCTGAAGCCTCTCTGTAACTTTCAAAAATAGTTTGATTCCTATAGATTTGATCCATCTTTTGAATCTAGATCATCTTGCTTCTTAGACACCTTGAAAGTAGCCTCCTTACTTAAAAATTTTTCATTCTCAATTCTTATTTCATAAGTAGTCATATTAATTCCATGTAACTCATCCATAGTTAGAGTATTCAAATCTTTAGATTCTTCAACAACAAAAAAGTTTTGCATCAAATTTTTTGGGGAAGGGAATTGAGCACTTTTTTCACAATCACACCTTCTTTTAGTTCTTCACCAAGACCTTTGATAAAATTGACAACCTCATCAACCAAAGTAGGAATGTGGAAATGTTTTCCTCTTCCTTCATTTTCAGGCTTTCAAATTGACCTCAATGAGTTTGAAGCTTTTCTTGTTTGACCTTGTCATCACCTTCATAGATGTTTTGTAGCTTACTCCATAATTCCTTTTCTATCCTACAATGCATGATCTTTACAAACTTAGAGTTAGATAAGCCACAAAAAATTGCATTCCTTGCTTTAGAATTATTCTCACAAGACTTCTTTCCAACCTGATCTCTTGGGGGAATTTCAGGGATCTCATATCCATCCACAACTGGTTTCCAAACCTCAAAATCTAGGGCCATCAAATATGCTTCCATCCTTGCCTTTCAAAAGGAAAAATTGGATCCATCAAAGTGGTTCCTTATTTGAAGACAATCCTTCTTGAGCCACTAAGTGTGCAATTCCAAATCTACCTCAAGTTGTTAAGCTTCTATAAAGGAACTCTAATACCAATTGAAGGGGACACAATATACTGAGAGGGGGGGTGAATCAATATATAAAATCTATTTAAAACTCTTTAATTTCAAATAAATCTCCAAATATGAATTAAAACAATTGCAATCAATCAACTTAGATGCATACATTCACATAATGAACACCAAATATACATAAAAACTTGGAATGGAAAAAACCACGGTGAGAAGAGCTACTTGGATATGTATGACCAAAAATCAAGTTCAATGCAAGAATCATAAACAAAAACCACAAAACTATTAAATTCAAGCAAAATAATTCTAATCCAACAATGAAGAATGAATAAATGTAAGAAACATGAAAGATCAATCAAATGATATACCTTTTCTTACATGAAACTTCAAATCACCTCCATTGCTTTTCTTAAATTTTCTTTATAAGCTATGCTTATCTCATATTTTATGTGTGCACAATTGCAATAAGCTCAAATGAATATGATAGAAAAATATCAAAGATTGTGGTTGGCTTCAAATGAGGATGAAGGATTGATTTTATAAAAATTGCATATTAGATGAACGGTGATGATTTGAGAAAGAACTGAAAAGATTGATGGTGGAGAATTGATGAGAGGAATTGATTGATCAATTAATTGGTTGCATGATTTAGTGAAATGAGTACATGAATCAATCAACTATTTGTATGATTTAGTTGGGAAGTCTAATTGAATTGTTAACTCAGATTGAGTGTCAGTGAATTGATTACATGAGTGGACTGAAATTGATTAATCGGGTAAAGTGTACAAAGTTGAGTCCACGAAACATGGAATTTTTTGCCTTAGCCAAAAAAATGAAATCGTCATTGTAAAAATAGGATCCCAATTTTTATAAACAGGATCCTGATTTTTAAAAATCAGGATCCCATTTAGCTTTGGGATCCTGAGCCTAAATGTCAAATGAGATCCCGCTTTTTAAAAGTCAGGATCCCGTTTGTTAAAGGGTCCCGAACCAACATGCATAGAATGAGATCCCGATTAGTGAAATGAGATCAGGTTATAAAGGTGGTCATTTTGTAATAATCGAGGATCTATTATAATAATTGGGATCCCATATTGTAATGGTATTTTTAAAATAGACAAAACTTCATTTTCAGCTAGCATGCGAGATCTTGGCGAGTTTGTGAAGACAGCGACCTACAAAACTGTATCACTCGGGTATGTCTCCCACCCCACTTTTTAACATTTTTTCATTTTTATTGAATTTTTTAATAGAAAAGTTGATTTTAGCATATATATATTTTTAATTTATTTGACATTTTAAACATTTTATTTCTGTAATAGTAAAATGAAATTGTAGAAATAGATGGCATCTGAAAATGAAACCTGAAGATATTGAATAGAAATGAAAAAATGAACCTTGAATTGTATTTTAGAAACAAAATTTAGCTTTTGAAACCTAGATTGTTCGATCAAACCGAAAAAATTTGCATTTGAAAACCCTAATTGAAACAAAACAAAACAAAATGCATTTCAAAACCCTAGAAATTGAAATGAAATAAAAAAATTGCATTTGGAAACCCTAATCAAGATTTTTGAAACCCTGAATTCAAATCAAACAAAAAAAATTGGATTTGAAAACCCTAGTTTGAAATGAAACAAAAAAATTGCATTAGAAACCCTAATTGCTTAGATTGAAACCCTAAATTGAATTGAAACAAATGATTTTTGATTTTGAAAACCTAATTTTGAGCTCAAGAAAATTCATTTGCATTGTAAATGTTTTTAAATTTCATTTGCATTGTATGGAGAAAACAATATGTTCAACTTTAGTTTTAATGTTAAATTATAATTAGATTAGAAAACAATATGTTAAAGAATAGTTACAACTCATAAATTTAATCAATGTTTGTTTACAAATTTAGTTAGCAAATTCATAAATCCAAGTGTACAATCCATTTCAAATTGTCACTTAATTAGATAATATTCAACATTCATTTCTATTTTATGTTTTGATCTCTCTTAGTCATGCATTTTTTCTATTTCCATTTCTTGTTTGCATGTGTTGTCTGATGTCTTTTGACAATCTTAACCCTCATTCTAGTCAATTACTTGTTAATTAGGCTTCTAGTTTAGTTTAAAATCTCAATTTGCACTAGTTACCTAGACACTAAAAGAATCTAAATATTTTTCTTTTCTTTCTTTTAGGTTCATTCAATTTCAAACAATCAAAAATAAAATACTTGATTCAACATTAACTAATTTTATATTATACATTTTATATCACAAAATTCATTTAAGTGGGAAATATTAATGAAAAAAATGTTAAATAAAATAATCTTATATTCAATTAAAAAAATATCGAGTTAAAATATACATCAAACTCAATCTTAATAATACATAATTATGTGTTTCTATTACGAAAATAGTCAATCTATTCGTAAAATAAAAAATATTCATAAACTAGGCACTAACTTGCAAGTCCATTATTCCAAGGGCCACCCAAACTTCACCCTAAGTTCGCTAAACCCTAAACCCTGAATTCTAAAATCTAAACCCTTAACACTAAAGCATTCATTTTGTCCTAGGACCTTAAAATGAAATTTGGTTGCCTTAGGCAACTCCACCAAATTGTATTCCCTTAAGCCATGTAATTTTGTCATAGGACCTTACTACATAGATCCTTAAGCCATCCCTATTGCACCCCTAAAACCTAAACTCTAAACCCTAAACCCTAAAGCCATCATTTTTTCTTAGGCTCTTAATGAAATTTGGTTGCCTTGGGCAACTTCACCAAATTTTATTCACTTGAGCCACGTCATTTTGTCTTAGGACCTCACTAGACATAGATCCCCTTAAAATGACCTATCACCCTAAATCATAGAATTGATGTCTTAAGGGGTCCTAATTTATATATGAAATTTCTTAGAGGGGATAAAAACGTTCTCAAAATTTGGTGAAGTTGCCTAAGGCAACCAAATTTAACAATAATAAGATTGTTCAAGATTATAATATGAATGAGATTTCATGATCTAGGCTGGTTAGTTGAAACAAGAGCTATCTCAATCAACTGTTCCATAAGAAAATGTTCTTCACTAACTTGCAAGTCCATTATATTCCAAGGGACACCAAAAATTCACCCTAAGTTCCCTAAACCCTAAACCCTGAACTCTAAAATCTAAACCCTAAACACTAAAGCATTCATTTTGTCCTAGGACCTTAAAATGAAATTTGGTTTCCTTAGGCAACTCCACCAAATTTTATTCCCTTAAGCCATGTATTTTTTTCATAGGATCTTACTACATCGATCCCCTTAAGCTATCCTATTACCCTAAACCCTAAAATCTAAACTCTCAACCCTAAACCCTAAAAGCCATCATGTTTTCTTGGAAACCTTAATGAAATTTGGTTGCCTTGGGCAACTTCACCAGAATTTATTCATATGTCATTTTTTCCTAGGACCTCACTAGACATATATCCCCTTAAGACATCCTATCACCCTAAACTGTAAATTGATTTCTTAAGGGGTCCTAATATGACATGTCTTACGGGGATCAAAGGAGTTCTCAAAATTTGGTAAAGTTTCCCAAGGAAACCAAATTTAATAATAATAAGATCATGCAAGATTATAATATGAATGAGATAAATCATGATATAGGTTGATCGATTTATAGTTTAGGGTGATAGGATGGCTTAAGGGGATCTATGTCTAGTAAGGTCCTAGGACAAACTAACATGACTCAAGTGAATAAAATTTGGTGAAGTTGCCTAGGACCTTAATGAAATTTGGTTGCCTTAGGCATCTTCACCAAATTTTATTCACTTAAGCCATGCCATTTTGTACTAGGACTTTACTACATAGATCCCCTTAAGCCATACTTTAGGATGCCTTAAGGTGTCCTAATATGACATTTCTTAAGGGGATCAAATAAGTTCTCAAAATTTGGTGAAGTTGCCCAAGGCAACCAAATTTAAGAATAATAATATCATGCAAGATTATAATATGAATGATATTTCATGATCTAGGTTGATTAATTTACGGTTTAGGGTGATAGGATGGCTTAAGGGGATCTATGTCTAGTAAGTTCCTAGGACAAAATGACATGGCTCAAAATGAATAAAATTTGATGAGATACCCTCAGACCTTAATGAAATTTGGTTGCCCTGGGCTTCTTCACCAAATTTTATTCATAAAATCCATGTCATTTTGTACTAGGACCTTACTACATAGATCCCCTTAAAGCCAACCTATTACCCTAAAACCTAAATCCTAAACTCTAAACCCGTAAAACCTATAGCATTCAATAATTGTCCTATATTAATAGTTAATTATATTTCCATTCAAGTAACATGCCTTAGACATAAATGAGGCTTACATATTTTATCATTTCTATTCAATTAGGCCATTGATATTGAATGGTTTAAGGGTATTTCCTAAACATGTATCTTACATTTTGAAATTACAAATCTAATGTAGGTTCACTCATATCTTAGAGATCACATGGATCGATTCAATAATATTTGCAATCCACCTCCGTTCCATCCATCTCCACCACCTTCACCTCCACCTCCACCCACTCCACCTCATAACCCCCCACCTCCACCACCTGAAATCAATGGTGCTCATTTGCAAGCACGAATCAATTCCAATGTTAGAACCATCCAAGATCAAATCAACATTATTCAAAATGAAGAATGTGTCACACCACTTGTGAGGATGATTGCATCTAGGATGCAAACCATTGTTGATGTTGTCAAGGCTATGGATGGGATCTTAGATGAGCATCAGAAATGGCTAGAGGAGAG
>VDFB02186167.1:0-21821 GCA_007258455.2 Sequoia sempervirens
GGACTCTGGTCCTCTTGTGATCTGTTTCTTCCTTCCTGTGGTGGGCGTCCTGTGATCTCCCATTAAGTTGTAGGTCAAGGCAATTGACCTACTTTTCAATCTGTTCACCCGTCTATCAACCCAAGCCCTGGTGAATGTCATAACTAGGATGGAAAGAGTATCAAGATCAGCAACCTCGGGCTCTGACCAATCTATAGGCGGAAGTGGAGTATCCCGAACAGCTGCATAGTCTGGATGAACAACATCCATGTCCTCATTGACCTGGTCCGGAACCGGAACTACCTCACACTCCCTGATCAGAGTAATCGGCAACCGAGAGAACATTCTCTTCCTCACTTCAATCTCATCAACTGCATCAGCCCAATAATCCTCAATGGTGGCCTTATGTTTAAACTCCTCCGACAGAACCCAATTGATGTTATGGTGTGGGTCATAGTGCTGTCGGCTAGTATGATGTGAGAAATGATAAAACTGAAGCTCACTCTCGGCTTCCCTAGCTGCCTGTATCGAAGGACACACCTCATCCGAGTTGCCCATCACAATTGGAAACTCTATCCCCCCTTTCTTCTTTTTCTTCTGGATTTTGTCAAAGGCAAGCAATTGTCTGGATACCTCTAACATTATTATCTTATGGGTTGGGTACGTAGGCAGCCTATAAGGGTATGAAGCAAATCCTTGCAGCCCTAATGTATGAAATCTTAGAGCAACCGGCACCCATACCTTTCAATCAGCTCTGGGCATTTCTAGAGGTTACGCGTAACCTCTCACAGAGCTGACCTCGTGATGTACATGGTGAATGAATCGTTGACACGTTTATAATAAGTTGTGCTCGAAAGGTGCAACTGTGTACACGCCTCATGAATTTTGAACTGGTGAGAGCCACAACCGATGGGTTCCTTGTAAGAAATTCCTCTGTACCTTGTCATCCGTGCCAACATGTAAATGAGATAGGAGCTCATGTAAAACGTTTTCGTCCTCCGCAAGCTCAGGAGCTGCTCATGTATATTATCACTAATCATCTCAGCCCAATTGACATAATCCTCGCCCTCCAACACCAGGTTGATGTAATAAAACATCCAAGGCTCAAAAATATAGGACTGTGGGCATCCACCAACCCTGCTCAGCAACATGATAAGATCACAATATTCCTGCTTCAAGTCCTCTGCTATGATCTGCTTCGGCAACTTCGTACGAGACGGCTTCGGAGTGCTCATCCAGTGAGTGTTAATTGTATCCATGCATCTCTCGAAAGCAGAAGCATACATCCGCTCCGCTCGCTCCCTGGATTTGTAGATCATGTTCACGTACTGAGGATCCAGAAACTACCAATAGGCTGGGAGTGAGATTAGCAAGTGCTTGGCCCATCTGGTGGCGTGATCGTGCGGTGTTCTTTCTGTGGGTTAGGCACTCCATAATCAACTCGAACCTTTGAATCGTGGAAAACCCGATTCAGCTGCATATGAGGTCGCCCGGACGATATTTGTCGCGAAGTGTGCAGATGACTTCAAATCAGAACAGCTTTGTGCGAGAGTCTCGGGTTAATGGCCCAAGTTAGGTAATGTCAAACTTGAATTTGAAATGAACTTTGGCTCCGGCATAGAGCGTTTTGCTTTCGGCTTCTTGATGAAGTAGCGAAAGCTTGTCTTGAGGCACCATTGTCCTTTCCAGGTTGTCCTTGGCACAGCCATGCGCAGCATAACAAGCGTTCATCGACAATTAAATTTAATAAAATAAGGCATGATAGAGAACGATCGAGATTCTAGAAGCTGCAATATCTTTCATGGTTGCAAACCTCAGCCTCTTCTCTTGAATAAGTTCAAATTCCGACACTTAGAACAGATTTCTAAGTGAACTCTGATGACCTTACTTCTCAATCAGCAATCAGCAATTTCAACTTCAACTACTTTGTATCAACAATCAGCAAATTTTAAACTTCTATGACTTGCACTTCAAACCAGCAATCAGCAATCTCACACTAGCAAGTTCGTGCTTTTCTCAACTATTTCAACTCAATACAAGGCGTCCCTTAACCAGCAACTTCAACTAAGCAAATCAGATTTCAAACTTCAACTTAGCAAGGCCGTACTTCTCAAGCAATGGCGCACCTCTTTCAAACTTCTATAATTCAAGCAAATCAAATTTCAGCCACTTAAGTCGTACCTTTTACAAGCAAGCTCAATCTTCAGCAAACACTTCTCCACTCGGCAATGGCGTACCTTTCTCAGCAACTTCAATCAACTCTCAAGTGCGCCCCTTCAGCAACTTGCACTCCTTGGCAAAATTCGAACTTCTTCAAGCCCACTCAGACTTAGCAAATTCGCCTTTCTCAGTTGTGAAAATGAGTGAAAAACTTTCTCATTTTATAGCTAAAATTCAAATTCTAGAAGACGTTAATTTTAGCCAGTGCCATTAAACTCCACTACTCCACTTCAAGAATTTGAATTTTCCCTCTCTGGTGTTTCTGACACTTGTCTCCAGTCGTCGGGAATATTATTCTTCTAGAAACTTGACTTTGACTGGCGTTTTGGATTACTTTTCGAAAAATTCGAATTTAAATTCATCTTCTCTTAACTCACCAGCCGGAGCTTTGTCACTTGAATTCGAATTTTTAACTTCATCATCTGCTCTGGAAAATTCATCTTTCAAGAGTTTAATCAAAATCATCTAGGCAATTCCCTTTGGATTCATCGTTCGAAGAAAATTCACTCTGAAAACTCATTTTATTCAAATTTGCCTTAGAAAATTCAAAATTCTCCCTTAGGAAAATTCATAACTTAAGCACTGATTAAATTCTCTACTGAAAAAGTGTCGGCGAAGCTTGAAAGATCTGGAAATCCATTCATCATCACAAATGTTCAGTACCCAGAAGCAAATTTTCGTCAGAATGTCTCGAATTCATGGGTACCCAACGAACGGGTTCATTTAATTTTTTGAATTTTGAACCTTAGAAAAATATTATTTCCATCATTTTAAATTGTTCTTCGCCTGTGATCACTTTGTGTTGTTCTGACCTCTTGAAAAAAATTTGAATCACCTTGCATTATCATCGTCTCTGACTTCATTACTGAGAAAGTTGCTCGTGCTCCGGAAAATTCTATCATCTGAGTTCTAGGCATATTTTCCAAGGAAAATAAATTTGCCTTAGAAAATATTTTAAAATCATCTTGTACTTTTGAAATCTTGCCTTAGAAAAAATTTGATTGCCAGTGGAGAGGAATCTTCATTTAGAAAATTTTTATATCAACTTCATTCCCAGCACGCCTTGCACATTTTATCTCCACTTCATCACTTGGAAAATATTCATTCAAAAGCCCAACGCCTTAGATAATTTTTAACACTTAGAAAATATTTCACTTTCCACTGAGGCGCCTAGCACACTTCAAAACATTTCAACGCCTTCAAGATATTTTAAAATCACCTTATATCACCCTTACTCCCTAGGCGCGCATTTCATTTTAACTCTCAACACCTTGAAATATTTTCCAACGCCTTATATCACCCTTCAAACATTGGCGCATACTTCACACTTAACGTTTTATTCTTAACACCTTCAAAATACTTTCTAACACATTCCAAACGCCTTAGGAAATATTCCTAACACCTTATGACTCCCTTCACACGCCTAGCAAGGTTTTCACAAAGGCCCACCACCTTGGGCGCATTCTACACATGAAGAGGGATGACGCCTAAGCTTTCACCACCTTTCACCACGCTAAGTAACATTTTTCACCTTATTTACCACTCGTATTTACCTTTCACATGCAAACATGGGCGCATTTCCTTGTAGGAGGAGGACGAACTTGCAAATGCCTTCATGTGACTTTTCAACTTCCATTTTTTGTCTTCATGTGAGCTCATTTGGGCGCATTTAGGAGGGTGAGGAGGACGAACTTGCAAGTTGGGCGCATTTTCATACTAGTGGAGGATGAAATCTCCAACATCTTTGGGTGACCCTTCACCTTCCAAAATTTTGTCTTGACTTGCATGATTTGGGCGCATTTTACCCCCTAAGGAGGACGAGTTTGCTTTGACCTTGTTGACTCTTTGCAAGTTGGGCGCATTTTGATGTGAGAGAAGGATGGGCGCATTTCAATGAGGGTGGCGGATTTTTCATACTTAGAAATTTTTTGAACCTTTTCCTTCCTTCATCTTGGGTGCATTTGGACCCCTGAGCAGGATGAAATTTCGTTGACTTTCTTTGACTTCTGGTGCCTTGGGCGCATTTTGACCCCTCAGCAGGATGAACTCACATTTCCAAAAATTTCTACGCCTCTAGCTGAGATGGGCGCATTTTCCATGCCTGCCGGACGAGACTCCAGACTTAGACAAAATTTTCATCATCCTCGCCAGCTTACGTGCCCTGCTATTTATAGTAAGTTCTCTGTATTCGCGCCTCTGAAGCTCGGAATGGCCTGAAATTTTGAACGTAGCATCTTCATAACCCTGTTAACCTGTCAACACTGCAACTTTTGGTCACCCTGCTATTTATAGCCTGTTTCTGAGGGTGGCTTACTATAAATAGTAAGCTCTTGTTTCTGATAGCTCCCAAGCTCCGATCGAGTTCAAATTCGAATGAGGCGATCCTCACCACGGCGTGTAGTTGACGCTGCATGCAAAGCGGTTACTATTTTTAGCGCGTTTCCAATTTGACTTACTATAAATAGTAAGTGCTCCGTTTGTCCTGAAATTTCACCAGCAGACAGCTTGAAGGATGCTGATCGCGATGGTTTACATCGGTTTTCGAAGATTTTGACTTTTGATGCCTATTTTTAGGCTCCGTAGCTGGAAACCCTAATCTGTATTGCATGTGTATCAAAGATCTCGTTTTGCTTCGTTTAGCGACGCGCTGCTATTTCGTGATTACGAACTCTTTAGAGGCGAACTGCCCGGGGCATACTGCTAAAATAGCCGTTCCCCTTGAGTGAGAATCCTTGTTTGCATATCACCATCAGCGAAGCTCGAAAAACCCATCGGGAATCACGGGCATGCAAAGAAAGCTGGGCGCTACAAACCCTAAAAGCCAGCCTCGGAGAATTTGAATCCACGAAAGTGATGCTTCCGACTTGCATGTTATAGCAGAAGGTCTTGAAAAACCCGGAGAAGGAATATCGGACATGCAAAGAATCTGCATCGGACCTGAAATTAATCGCGGGCGTTGCTAAAAATATTAAGTTGTCGTTTTTGCTCAAATTCGGCATGCTTGATCTGATATACTCACGAGAATCTTGGAGTGTGATGATCGGAATCTCCATGACAAATTGCACAGGTGCGAGACTTACTAAAAATAGTAAGTATCTGAGTCGGTGAAATTTGGTGAGAGCCTGGCGGATGTCTGGCGACAACGTGATAGCTCGGTTTACAATTTATAGGCACTTGACCTTGAATTGGCCAGGAAAGATGAAACCCTAATTTTAGACTTAGCCAATATTTTCCACGTTTTAAGCTCCAAGTGGCGAGCCTGGCAGACGGACACCAAAAAAAGAGACAGAGCGAGAGAGCGAGGAAAAACCCAAGCCAAAAGACCGGAACGGAGCAAAAATTAGGGGGTCCCCATCTTGAATGGGGCGATGTGTGAAAAGGTCACAACAGGACAAAGCTAGACAAAGTAGGCGGGGGATACTCTGTTTCACAAGGGTTCCATAATTTCCATTAGTATCTAGTGATGGTGCAAAATGTTGTGGATCATCAATAGAAGAAACTAACAAGCTAGGTGTCTATCACCATGACATTAGTGCTAACTAGATTAACTATTGCAATCAACATAGGAAAAAAGCAAGGATAATGCACCTAGAGTTAATAATCTATGGTTGTCAAGAGAATTTTGACAAAAATAGAGGTGTCTAAGAAGATCATGGTAAGCAACTCGACAAAAGTCGACAAGTGCCAAAGAAAGCGCGAGTAGAATAGCCAACCGAAAGAAGCCAAGATTTTGCTAGCCTCTCCTACCGCTTGGGGGAGACAAATCTTTTCCCAAGCAATTAGAGGGTATTTCTTCTTATCCGTTGAGCCTTGCTATATCAAATCTTTCATGATTTTGTTTACAACTTCTATTATTGCTACTTGGCACTCTCAAGATTGAAAGGAGGTATATGGAGAGTGCAAACAAAACATATTTAATCATGGTGATTCTACCAACAAAGGTTAACCACTTCCATCTCCAAGTGGCTAACTTGGCTTTGAATGCCTCGAGAAGGGAGTTCCATAATGAAGCTTTGCATGCTTCAACAAATAGAGGAACCTCAAGGTATTTGCTGGGAAGCTTCCCATTTCTGAAACCAAGGATCCTAGTGAGTCAATGTTGAAGTCTTGGAGAAAAATTGAAGAAAAAATCCTTTGATTTTTGTTCATTGATTTGTTGCCCTGAGGCAGTAGAGAAGGCATCTAAAATGTGTTTCATAGTGTTGGGCTCATGTATACAGGATTCTCCAAATAAAATGGTATCATCTTCAAATTGTAGGTTAGTGAAACTGTGAAAGTATCAAAATTTTCCATAGCTACTATCCCTTTCCACTTCCTTCTATGTGAAATTGGGCGATACTTCTTCAAATTACCTTAGCCATTAATATGAACAAGTAGGGGAATAGTGGATCCCCTTGTTGAAGTCCTCTAGTGGCCTCAAAGAAATCTTTTGGTCCACCTTTGACCAATATAGAGTATTGAGGTGCAGCAATACGCTCAAAAACTAGTTTCCTCCACTGTTGACTAAAGCCAAAGTTTTCTAAAACCTTCACGAGAAATCTCTAGTTCACTTTATCATATGCTTTGTTGAGTCAAGTTTAATTACCGTGCTCTTAGTTCTTGTGTTGGAGATGGAACAAATTATTTCATGTGTTGTGATGGTCACTTCTGTGATGGCTCTATTAGGAACAAAGCTTCTTTGGGCTTGTTAAATTGAGTGTAGGTATCACCAACTTTAACCAATTGGCCGTTGACTTCAACAAGATCTTGTAGAGGGTGTTGTTGCTTAAGGAGATTAGCTGAAGTTTGCAAAAGTTTCACAAGAGGCGTTTTTGGGGATGAGTGCTATAAAAGTGCAATTGATTGCTCTTAAAATCTTCTTGTATATCTTGGCCTCATTGCAGGCCTCCACTGCTTCTTTGCCTACAATGTGCCAACACTTTTGGAAGAAAGCCATAGAGAATCGATCTAGGCTCGAGGCTTTGTCAAGGTGCACTTAGAAGAGAGCCTACTTGATCTCCTCCTCTATAAAGGGGCCATTAACATTTGATTATCATCCTTTGAGACCAACCTTGGAATATATTGCATGCAATCCTCTTGCTCTTGTAGCCTTGTTGCTTCCTTATTACTGAGGAGTTAGTTGACGAAAGAGGCAATCTCTTTCTTGATTTGTTCTTGTTTTGTGAGTGTCACTCCACTTTGTGAAGTGATAGAAGCGATCTTTTTCCATATCCTCTTGGTCTTTATAGAATTCCCATATCTCCTTCATTGAGCCGAATTTCCCTTGTTTTTTGCCTCCAAAATATTCTTCTTTAGCGTAAATATCCACTAATTCTGCTAGAAGAGATTTTTGTTTTAGATATTGCTTTTGATTAATGCCTTTGACAATGATGACCTCATTCAAAGTATGGAGTTCCTCTTCTGTTCATTCTTTTTCTTTGAAAATATTTTTGAAGCTAGTTCTATTCCATTCTTTGATGATACCTTTTAGTGTAGCTAGTTTTTTGACCAATGAGTGCATCTTGGATCCCTTTACCTTTGGAAGATTTTTCTACCGTTGTTTAATTAACTCCACAAAAGATTGGTCACTAAACTACATATTCTCAAATTTGAAGATGCTCTTAGGATTTGGAGGGTAATGGGGTAGTGGTTTGAGTTAGAAGGAGCAATCTCTCAATCTACAATCAAACTTTGATTGGGTTATTTAGGAGATAATAGATATCTATCCAACCTTTTTGTTTTATTGCTAAACCTTGATCTTCAATTGTTTCATGTGCAGGAGCCCTTTCTTGGTTCCACATCAATAAGAGAGCTATGTTGAACAAAGTTGATGAAGTCTAGTTGTGACTATGTTGACCTTTTGATACCTCCTAGCTTGTCATTTATTCTTGATACAACATTGAACACCACAAACCATGAGTAATTCCTTTTTGATAGAGAGTATAGTGTCCTAGAGATTTCTCTTAAGGATTAACTTGTTAGGACCATAGATAGTAAAAAGAAAAATTGAAGAACCAAGACTTTGCTAATTACTTGGCACAATTTCCAATTGGTCCCTTGATTTAGAATGTTGATTCAAATTGTATTCTCATACTAGAGAATGCATATTCTGCTAGAAGCACCTTTTGCATTACTGAAAGCTCCCTTCCATTTGAGACGTCGTTAAGCTAGTATGTTTGCTTCCTTTGAATTTAATTTGGTTTCTTGCAGTTGAATGATATTTGGTCTTTGGAGATCCAATTGACGCTTAATTAAGCATCTTTTGTTAGGGGTATTTAAGCCCCTAATATTCCATGATAAGATCCTCATTGCGATTGTGGGGGGCACTTTCCCTTCACTTTGCTCATTGTTTTTTAAACTCCAAAGTAGTTTGTTAGCTTGCTTTGATTTCTTCTAATGTGACTTTTGTCGTGACCCTCTCCTTGATATTAAACTAGGAAAAGAACAATTATTTGATGGCGATAGATAACTAAAGGAAAGTATTAAATAAATTGTTTTAATCATTAAGAATGGTAGTAATAATAATGAGAATAAAATAAATAAATAAATATACAATATAATACTAATTAAATAATAATGCAAAATGAATTAAAAATAAAATATCCAAAATATAATTAAATTAAATAATTAAGACAATATTTAAGTGATTAATTAAGCGATTATCAATTTTTAGCTATGCTCCATGGGGTTTCGGGGACGGGGAGTACCTGGTACGGCGGGACGAGTTTTCGGTACAGGGGTACTTTTGGGTCATTTTTTAGGGGATGGCAGGGGATGGTTGATAAAAAAAAATAGGGAATTTTTTAAAAATATACAGAAATTTCAAATGTTCATAGCATAACATTGATAAAGCATTCATTCTAGACATTTGTATAAGCTTAATACATATCATTAGACTTGAATTGAGATTTCACATGAGAATCGACAAACAAATTAACAAAATTCAAATGCTTTTTATTATCAATGTGCACACATATCATATAAAAGTCTGATAATTATAACCAAAATGCCCAAAGGCTCCAAGTCTCAACTATGAAAGGACATGCTAAACATAAAACTAAGAAAATATATCGCTGTCCAAGGTCCCTAATCAGCAGAAGGTAGGTCTAAATTAGCATCGCCCTCGCCATCAGAGCTCGAGTCTAAGTTAGTGTCAATGTCCATGTCAATAGAAGGATCTGCCTCAACCAATGGAACCCCAACCAATCCCTCATGTGCATTCTCCTCAATCTGCATAGCATCTTTGGGATTAACATCCCAACGTAAGGCTGGAGTCTAACGATACTGACTATTCTGGCGATCCTTCACTCGGCTGCTCTTCTTTTGCTCTCCTTCACTTCACAAGCCAAATGTAAAAATGAGTTGCTTTTTCTCATTTTAGGGCATATATAAGGCATAAATTAGGTTAAGTGGCATGGGGTGTCCCTTGTGGGCCCACCCATGCCTTTTTTTCATTTTAAAAAACTTTAATTTTTTATAAAAATGTGTTTTTTTTGCTGCTGGGCCATAGGGTACTTCTAGAAGTACCCGGTACGGATGAGGGATGGCTGGGAAGTTTCGGGTACTTCTAGAAGTACCCTACGTCCCCTACCTTTTGCCAAAAGTCCCCTGGAAGTACTAGGTACTTGGAGGGCAAAAGGGGACGGCTAGGGGACGTTTCCTGGCCGTCCCTGCGTCCCCGTTTCGTACCTGGTACGGGAAACGGTATAAAAACATAGGGGACGCGTCCCCGTGGAGCATAGATTTTTAGTTAAGTGAGTAATAATTTTTGTTAAAGGGTAGTTGAACTAAATGTCCTCTTAGATGAGATGAGTTGAACAATAGTTAATTTCCTAAATTTACTTAATAGCTTAATTTGTTAAATGTGTAGCATGGAAATATAGTTTTTTTTTTTAATAAAATTATCCTTAACCAATTGAGTTGCATGAGGAAGATAACTACTTCTTTGTAATAACTAATCACAAGTTATCTTTCTCGATTGAGTTGTTATGTGGGGAAAATAATGTTCAATTATTTAGAAATTAATTGTTTTCAACTAGTTAATGATCTTAATTGGTGGTAAATAACTCTTTTTTTTTGCATATCAATAAATAAAAATAAATTTTTTTTTTTAGAAAGATGTAAAAAAGAAAAAAGTACACTTAACAATTCCAAAGAAGATAGTAAGAGCGATGGCAAATTTGGAAGGAGGAAAATGCAGGCGTTCAATGCCAAAAATCCTAGCCGTTGCAGGTTGTTCACCCTCGGTTGCTGCGGACGAGGATGGCAATGAGGTGGATGATCCAGATGCTGAGCGAGTCAGATTCAATCCTAAAGGATGGAAGACGTCAGCAATGTCTCTTGTCTCCCTTGGGGTGTTTGTGGCTGCAAGTAAAGGCATGCAAGATGGTTATTGCTGTTCGCAGCTGCAGCAGAAAACCCCTGCTTCTGTTGCTTGCTTTGCAGATGATGTTGAAGACGGTGTTGGAGATGATGTTTTTGATGCTTGCGAGGGAGGTGAGGGATTATTCCCTGACTCTGCTCTCTTTTCCCTGGCTGATTCAGATTGTGAGGAAACGGATGTTGGGTGGGAGGTTGGAGACCCTCTTTCCCCTCCTACCCTATCTTATGACGTGGATTCCCCAGATGAAGAGGAGTTCCTCATGGATTTTTTATTGGAGGCTTGTCAGAAGGCGAAAAAGCTTGTTGAGGTGTCTGTGACTGAGGCCACTGATGGTGCACAGTTTTTGGGTTTGAGGTTTTCCCCTCTAAAGATGCCATGCCCTACACGAAGGATAGTTTGGATTCTGTCCTTCCTCGTCCCTTTTCTCCTGATCGGGAGGTGTGTAGGTCTCAGCCGTTGGTGAAGAAAGTTGCTGCTTCTTCTTTGGTTGGTGTTTCTCTTGATGTGTGCAGGACTCAGTCGTTGGTGGATGAAGTTGTTCCTCTGTCTGCTGCCATTTCTAAGCTTGCTGTTCCTTAGGCTGCTAGCCATGTTCTTACCCCTAGAGGAGTGGAGGAAGGTTGTTCTAATGAGAGTTCTACCACCCTGCACGATTTGGAAGCTGTGCAGATTACCATTGATGTTCCTGATTCTCTTCTTGAGAGTCGGCTGATTGGTTCGGGTGCTCACTTGTTGGCAGATTTTGTGGTAATCATCTCAACATTGACACTGTTCACAGATGGATCTTTCAAATTTGGAAGCTTCCTGGCAAGGTAGAGGTTTCTGCAATGTTGAATGTCTTTTTCCTTTTCATGTCAAGAGGATTGTACTAAGGTCTTGATTGATGGCCCTTGGTTTTTGGGGTTAAATGGTTTAAGTCTCCAAAGCTGGTCGCCGGGTTTCAATCCTATGGTTGATTCCTTCAAGTTTCCTATTTGGGTTCGTTTACATGGGCTTCCCTTGGAATTTTGGAACAAAAAGATTTTCATGTCTATTGCTAACTCTTTCGGGCAATACAGGGTTATTGATAAGATCACCAAGTTTAGAAAGCAGTTGGTATATGCTAGATTCTATGTATTTGTAGAGAAAAATCTGCAGCTGCCCACTCAGGTTACCTTGTCCTCCAAATTTAGTGTTTGGGTTCAGCAGTTAAACTTTGAAGAATCCCCTGTTATCTATCTTTCTTGTGGTAAAGTGGGTCATTCTTCCACTTCTCGTCACAAGAACAAGAAACATCACTTTGTTTGGAAGATGAAAGACAATCAACAAGCTTCTAAGGAGGACTCATTTACTCCTAATCAGAAGAAGATAGATAATCAGCTATCTGTTAAGGAGGACTGCCAGGAAGTTCTGACAGCTGATCTTAAAGAGTGTTCTCCATTGGATGCTTTGAAGATGGGGGAAGGTTCTGCTAGTGATTGCATGCCTCATCTCCTTCCCAAAAAAGTTAGTTTTGAGGAGAAGGATCCTTGTTTTGAGATAAAACAAAGTTCTTTGGAACAGTTTTTTAAACCACCATGATTTTGGTGGGCTGGTAGGTCTGTTAGTCTTGTTGTTTCTTCGGTTGTCTTGTTTTTTGTGGTTAGTTGTTGTTGGTTGTGCTTCGTGATCTATCTTTCTATCGTACAAGGGTCAGGGCCCTTTCAAAAGCCTGCTTACCTAATCAAAAACAATTCTAAAGAAGATCAAAGGGTAACTTTGAAGGCATTCTATAGAAATATACACTTTTTATATAGCAGAAAAATGTAGTTTCTATTGTAGAAAACACAGTCCCTGAAGCAGAAAATACACATTCTTCCTAACACTCTATTGGAGTAATAGAGTATCATCTAGAAATAATATTAGACACAATTAGCTAACCTGTAGCAACTATATTTTGGCTTGGAACAACTCAACGACGAACTGCCAACAAATTTATTGCACAACATATATTGAAGTCTCCCTTTAGCACACTTCTTGACCTTGCTGTTCACACTTACAGTTCCTGACACTATTTTACAGCAGCTCCATTAAGAGGTATTTTGACTTTAAGAAACTTACAAGTTGAAGCGTCATTGTTAATTTTAAATTTATCAATTTGATGAGTGATCTAGTTTAGCAATAACTTCAAATTTATAACTTGTGTTTTAAAGAACGTTGTGGTAGAAATAAATTATAATTTTAATAAATATGCCAATTAATATGAGAATATTTTATAAGATACGCGTTTTAGTTATTAGTTTTAGTTGTATTTTGATTGGATTTGTTTGATATTAACCTGTTCTTGCATTTTGTTTGGATTTGTTTATATAAACCTCATATGTATCTTAAGACATTGATTGGATATGCTTCCCCTCAACTTTATATAAATGTTATCTTTATCTTAGACTTTGATTAGATTTTTCTTCCATTAATTCTTTTCAATGTTCTATAACTGTTTGACCTAGTTGTATAGTTACATAAAACATAGATTATAAACTGGGACTATAGATGTAATACACTTTGATCCCGTTTGGAAGTAGGTATGTAGGCAGTCTAGTGAAGGAAGAAGATTCTCAATACATAGTCTAGAGATTTTTCTAAAGATTGGATTTCCAACTTGTGCAAAAATTTAAATAAATCATTCTCTCAACCTAATACATAAGTGAATCACTTAGTTAAACTTAAAGGTAAACCTCTAAAGTAAAAATGAGATAAAACAAAATTCATTGTGTACTCAGGAGAAATATTGGATGGATTTGCTTGACTCCCCAAGGCTTTGGGCCGAATTTCAAGACGAGACTCAAGCCTTTTATTTTTATATATATATACTCCTAAAAGATGGCAACCTTGGTGCACTCTAGTAGGAGATTGTAGTCTTCAGTGAGTGACTAAGGACCCAAATGGTCTTGATGAGTCCAAGTCTCTGGCTAGAGCGTGTACCTATCTTATATGGATAGATACCTACCTCGTTTGGATAGCTACCATGCATGGTCTTTATGGATAGATGCTTGAGTATATAGTTGAATGAACACTTAACAACTTTGATTAAAAATTTAACAACATTTTTTTTTTGTGGTAATATTTGAGGTACATGAATTGGGTTGTTACAACTTTCTCCACTATTTTCTTGCCTTACTTGTTTGCAGGACCACAATTTACCTTAGTCTTGTTTGTCTCCAATTGGGATATTGTGCATATAGTTGTAGAGACTATCTTGTCCAGAGCTACTCTTTTGAATCTTTTGCATTTGCCTCCTCAATTTTTGCCTCACATATTTTATTTCCTTACAAGTTATTGACAATTTGACTCATCGTGACATCTTTTGCATCCTATTGATTGCT
Organism: Sequoia sempervirens; assembly: GCA_007258455.2. Taxonomy (NCBI): domain Eukaryota; kingdom Viridiplantae; phylum Streptophyta; class Pinopsida; order Cupressales; family Cupressaceae; genus Sequoia; species Sequoia sempervirens. Next base: position 13,903 of record VDFB02186167.1, read on the forward strand.
TTCTTTGTCCTTTGTCTTTGGGGAGAGGTTCTCTAGATCTACATTGTTGATGTTGTGGTCAAATTACTTGTTTGTCCCCTCCCCCATAGCTGCCACTTCAGTGAATAGATCGTTAGTTGTTTTTTTATTCTTTCTTTTTGGACTTTCTCTTCGATTTTGGTAAGATAAATCTGCAGTCCATAACTGTACTGGAAATCTTTCTCCATCAACCGATTGCCTCAATTCCATCTTCTCAGAGAAAAAATTAGCATTCTTGCACAAGAACATATACATCAACATAAAATACCAAAATAATTGCGTGCCTGTATCACTTTTTTGCAACTTTGACAGCCCTTCATGTATCTCCTCAGCCAAGAAGGGAGCAAAGTCATATGTCATAGAGAAGTTAGGGTGTTGTATTTGCACCCCCATGAACATGTATGCAATGGGCATCACTGTACTAGGATTGAAACCCAAGATCTGGCATAATGAATAAAAAGTGGCCAAGAAATGATTTGCAAAATAGTTTAATCTGAAAGGTTCTTGGTCATTGGGGCTAATGTGAAATCTTGAACCTCCTGCCCTAGCCAAATGAGTTGGAAGCAACTTAGCTCCAAAAAGAGACTTCAACTTTGCATATTCCTGCTTCATTTCCTCAAGATTAATAGGAACCAAATATTCACTCTGTTCACTCAAGTCAAAAACTTGTTGGACTTCATCTATGTTAATGCTTAACAAGACCCTTCCATCATTATCCCTAATTACTCATGTGACAGGGTCATATCTTGCGGCTATTGCGCTAAGCAAGTCTATATCAGGGAACACGTTTGGTACCACTAGCTTCCCCAAATCATACATCCAGCCGTTTGAAAAGGGGTGAGGCAAATTCCTCTGTCCATACCACAATCTAAACATTTCCAATCCTGTGAGAGGAACCCTAGCATCGACTATGTTGTAGCAATTATATACTAACCCTTCCCCTAGGATTTTCCCTTGCATCAGAACCAATCCCTTCTTTCTATCATTTGTTGACAAGCGCAATTGATCCAGGAAATCATCGTACAGGTTTCTTCTTAAATAGTCAATTTGGCCAGAATGTTGCTTTGGCGGTGCCATCTTGGACAAACTAGGGCCTCTTTATGACTTCACACTTCAAATAGCTAGGACTAACTAGGGGTATGAAATTACAAAACAACACACTGCAATTTCTCACAATTTAAATAAACTATAGCCCTAACATCTATCAACAAGCCCTATGATAAGTACATCAAATATTTTCCCAAATTCAAGTGCAGAGTAACCAAGAAACACAAAAATTGACTCACGACTTTATGCTTGCAGAAATCCAAAATTCTGGCTGCAAAGACTCGCAACTTCACTTTCTGCTCTGAGACTGCTTCACAAAATACTTGAATGCCTTGTGATACAAATAAAGTAGGAGAATTGATTTTATTTCGATCAAATCATGCCATCAAGTGTCTCATCCGCCATTAAAGCTCACTCGCGCGCTGCACGAATGGTTCCAACCATATTTGATGCAGATTTAAATTTGAGCCATCGATCTTTCAGTTAGATCAAATCATCGAACAACCGCTTCAAAACAAGCTAACACAATCGCCAACATGACAATAAAGGGCCCACCATACCATATGCTGCCAAGGAAATCCACGTGGCGGTCACCTGCGATATCGCAATCAGTAAAGACCTTGCAACTTATGATCATGCGATGGCGGGCAACCGTAGATCTTGAGCATCGGTGATCTTGTTCCTTCAACACAATCGCCAACCTTATCATTAATCATTGAGCAGCTTTCCCGTCAAGATTATAACATACCCGTTGATTTAAAACATGTGCATCTTAAGAACACTTTAGTAATCCATCGTCGAATGTATTAAGACCAGATTAATTCGCCAAGGTGCTTTCCTTATTCCCTCGGCAGATGAGACACGTGGTGTCCGCCCATGATAGCGTGATCAATAAAAACCTTGCAATTTTCGATCACGCGATGGCGGGCAACCATTGAGATCTAACAATATTTGATTGACGGTCACTCAAACATTATCCCCTTCCGCCTCACCAGATAGGACACGTGGCGCCCGCCTGTGATATCGTGATCAACCAAAGCAGTGTGGTGGGGTCATCGCAGGATGGCGGGGAGCGGTTGAGATCAAACGATAGTTGATCAACGGTCGCGCGAATTTTATCCCTTTGCAAAATAAAACATTTATTAAAAGAACAAAGGGACATCACTAGGTGGATGGTAAACAACGACATAAGTTGTTTTTCAACGATGAAACACAGGGCCAACCAAGACTTAGGAAAATGAAATCCCACGGAAGAAAGAAAATATTAAGACCAAAGGGACCAAGCGTAGATGAAATGATAGGACATAATTCGTTTTAAAACCCTTCAAAAAGGTAACAACGAAAAAGATCCCAACCAAGGCGTAAAATAAACACAAGGGTTTTACATGAAAATAAAGCTAAAACCCCCAACTGTAGGAAAATTCTGCCACCATGAAAGACCAGTAACATAAGGCAGGGAAAGAATGGAACACAAGGAGAAAAAAATTGAAGTTCCATCACACTAGAGGTTGACACCAGTGAGACTACTAACGACAACAAAATGCAACAAATCAAAGCAACTGTAAGGTTGACATCAATGCAACAATGTAGACCTGTTGACATCAATGACAACACAAATTGCACAGACTTCCAACAATCTCCCCCTTTGTCATTGATGGAAACACATGATATAAAAAACCACCAAAAACAAAAGCAACAACTCTGATCACCAACACATATTGTACAACAGTGCACATTGCTCCCCCTTACACAAACATCTATCATTTACAACACTTTACCTTTCTCCCCCTTACTTCATAAGGTTTTTTAGTTAAATATCTCCCCCTTTGAATGGAAAAGGGAAACATCCCCTTTTGACATTAATCCTGTGCATGTATCTACTCTACAACTTCCTTTTCTTCTACTGCACTCTATTTTCTTCACACTCCCTCTTAGGAGTGCACAACATACTGCACCAACTAGCAACTACTGCACATATCCTTTGAAACAACTGACAAAGGAAAACACTTCTATACCATAAAATGACAACACTTACTCCCCCTAACTACAACAACCAATAATGCTACTACCTACTCCCCCTAAGAGGTAGCCACCAACATCAGTCCAAAACAAGGAATGAATCTTGAAATCCACTAGACGAATGCATATCCTTATGCATCTAGTTGAAAGGAGGGGCAATAACCCCTAACTTCTACTAGAGATACTCAAAAGTATCCTTAGGAAGAGCTTTTGTGAAAATATCTACAACTTGATCCTTTGTAGGCACATATTCCGGCTTCACCTCATTCTCTACAACCTTCTCTCTCAAAAAGTAATACTAGATTGAGATATGTTTTTTCCTTGAATGCATTACTGAATTCTTTAAAATGTTGATAGAACTTGTATTATCACAAAAGATATAAATAGGTTCATCATATACCATTCTGATATCCTTCAAAATATATTTCATCCACAACACCTATGTGCAAAAAGATGCCGCAATAATATATTTTGCTTCTGCAATAGACAATGACACTAAATCTTGTTTTTTGCTTAGCCAAGACACCAACCTGTTTCCAAGAAAGAATGCACCACCACTTGTACTTTCTTTGTCATCCACACAACCTGCCCAAACTACATCTGTATAAGCACTCAGAGAGAAATCAGTATCCTTTGCATACCACAAGCCATGTTTTGAAGTGCCCTTCAAGTATATTAATATTCTCTTCGCTGCTACCACATGTGACTCTCTGAGATCTTCTTGAAATCTAGCAATAAGACAAAATGAATGCATGATATCTAGTCTAGTAGTAGTTAGATACAATAGTCATCCAATCATTGATCTGTACTTTCTTTGATCAGCCTTAAGAGATCCATCATTCTTGCTCAACTTGCAACTAGTAACCATAGGAGTAAATATTGGTTTAGAGTCTTCCATTCCAAACTTCTTTAACATTTCCTTGATATATTTTTATTTTGAAATAAATATACCTTTTTCTGTCTGATTGATTTGTAGTCCAAGGAAGAAATTCATCTCCCCAAACATTGTATTTCAAACTCATTTTGCATCTGTTCTGCAAATCTCTTGCACGTTGCTTCATTACCTCCAAAAATTATATCATCAATATACACAACCACAATCAAGATTTGATCTTTTACAACCTTAAAATAAATATTAATATTGTGAATGTCGATGTTAGACCTGCACAAACACAACAAACAATCATACAATTAGATCATTATGCAAGTTAAACCAACATTCCTCATAGAATTCATTTGAAATGCACAAAATAAGAAATGGAAATGAAGAACACAAACAAAAACTATCAAATCTTATCTAATGCAGGAAAACTCTCAATCCAATGGGGGAATTGGTGCCATTTTGATGTGGAAAATGGCCCTTTCCCAATTCCTTGCAAGCTTGGTGATGATTGATGAAGATTGAAGCTCCTTGATGCAATTTTGACATAACCTAGCTATGAAACTTGATAAAAACTATGAAAATGGATGAACAATGGATGAAGCAAATTCAAAATCTCAAGATAATGTCTTTGCATGAAGTTGTGTATCCAAAATAAAAGTGAGAACCTCTTATTTATAAATTAGAATGATGGAGAATGAGGCAAAAATGGATGAATGTGGGATCAAACACCAACCAATGACCAAGTGCCACTTGTCAACATGTGAGTGGACAAAGGTGGAGCACATTTTGGTCATTGTTCAATTAAATGCAATTAGGTGGAATTTCAAAATGGATGAAATGACATGTTGGAGGGAGGAGAAAATGAAGTTAATGCCACTTGGCTCAAGGCAAAAGGACATGTAAGAGGCTTTTAATGCCTTGTTAGATGTACAAACCCTTTTGGAGGGATTTTCAAACTTGAAGAATATTCCAACATTGATGCCTTTTTGAAAGTAATTGAGGATTTAATAAATCAATTGAAATTATTTTCATGAGCAAGTTGCAAAATCTAGAGGATTTGGTGATTAAGATTAAGATTAATCAAGATTTGATTAATTTAAAAGGAGATTAGTTGATTTGACCATTTTGATTTATATTTTTGGATTAATTTAAATAAAAAATGAGAGGAATATGATGTAGACTCAATTAAATAAAGATTTTGATTTATTTAATTAAAACAGAGATGATGTTAGATTAAATAAAATAAAGATTGATTTATTTAATTTAATAGAATGACTTTAGAGATTTAATTAAATAAAGTGAATTATTTAATTAAAGGGAGACTACAAGATTAATTAAATAAAATAATCTATTTAATCAACAGGAGATGATGACTTAATCAGATAAATAATGATTTATTTAATTAAGAGATGAAATGTGATGAATTTAATCAAATACAGGTTATTTGATTAAATGATTAGCAAAGAAGATGATTCAGGATGAAGCAGTGTTAGTAAAATCAGGATCAAGTGTATAGGATCAATCGGTACATTTTCCATGTCTACAGTTATTTGTGGTACCTTTATTGAATCTTTTCTGCAACAAGTACCTATCCAATCTTGCATACCAAGCTCTAGGAGCTTGATTGAGTCCATACAATGCCTTCTTCAATCTGCAAACTATATTAGGGTTATCCGATAAATGAAATCCTTCTGATTGCTCAATATAAACTTCTTTTTTTAGCTCACCATTCAAGAATGCAAACTTCACATCCATCTGATATACTTTGAAATCCTTGTGTGTTGCAAAAGCCAAAAACATCCTAATAGCTTCCATTCTTTCCGCTGAAGCAAATGTCTCCTCAAATTCTATTCCTTCCATTTGTGAGTAACCTTTACACACAAGCCTTGCATTATTCCTAGCACTTATCCATTCTCATTCAAATTATTGCAAAACACCCACTTAGTTCCAATCACATTCTTGTTTGTTAGTCTTGGGACAAGTTCCCAAGTCTAATTTTTCTCAATCTGCATTAGTTCTTCTTCTATAGCCTTGATCCAATACCCATCTTTGCATGCTTCACCCACTATTTTAGGTTCAACTTTGGAATGTAGACATAAGTTTACTTGTTCTTCTGTCATGGCAACCTTTCTTCTTGTTAATACACCTCTGATTTTTTCACTAATGATCCGATCTTCAAAATGATTCTTCTACACATACTTAGGGGTTTTAGGTATCCTTTCTGAAGCTTCTTCCTCTTCAACCTGTACTTCATTTTTCTTACCTTTATATTTTTTTTTTGTCTGCAAGAGGACTGATCTGATTCAAATCCATATATCATCACAAAAATTTTATGTAGATCTTCATCTACCTTGAAACTTGCACTTTCAACAATCCTTTTCAGCTCTTGTTGTAGCACCGGTAAGCTTTTATTTTTGTAGAATATCCAAGGAAGATCCCTTCATCAAATCTTGCATCAAACTTTTCTAAGTTTTCTTCATCTCTCTTGATATAGCATTTGATTCCAAACATTGAAATATTTGATGTAGGATTCCTTCCATACCACAACTCATAGGGAGTCTTTGAACTATTTGCTCTTGCTTGTGCTCTGTTAAGTATGTAGACTGTAGTATGAATTGCTTCTCTCCAGTAGACTTCCAGTAGGTTTGATTCTTTCATCATTGTTCTTGTTGCTTCTTGAAGAGTCCTATTCTTCATTTCAACCACTATATTTTGCTGAGGAGTTCTAAGGGTTGAAAAATGGCTCTTTATTCCTTGAACTTCATAGAAACTATTAAAATCATTGGAGGTGAACTCTCCACCTTTGTTAGATCTCAAACATTTGATTCTCATATCCATTTCATTCTCAACCATAGCTTTAAAAGGCTTAACTTATATAGAGATTATGTTTTTTCTTTGAGAAAAGTAACTCAAGTCATTCTAGAGTAATCATCAATCAATAACATGAAATACTTGTCACCTTGAAATTTTTTTGTCCTTGTAGGTCCACAAAGGTCTATATGCACCAAATCCAAAGGATTGGTAGTAGATTGTTCTTTGAATTTGAAACTCTTTCTAGCTTGCTTCCCAATTTGACATTCCTTGCAAAAAAACATTGATAGGCTTTGTAATCTTTGGCAGATTTCTCACAACTTGAGTTGAATTTATCCTTACTAGGTTATCAAAATTGATGTGACACATTCTTCTATGCCATAGCCATCAATATGGTGTTGAAATGAAGAATCTTCAGAAATAGAAATACAAGAGTGTCTATATGGTAAATGATCTCTCACTAAAATGCATGTAACTAGCCGTTGATGTACGTTGCATCCGAAAGTACATAGGAATGTTCAAGAATTAGATATATATAACACTCCAAATCATGAAACTAAGGAAGCATTAGCACCAATAGTCGAAACCCCCCCATAATGCTGAAAATTGAGAGCCATGACATGTACACTAAAACTATGTGAAACCAAGAAATGCATGTAGGAGAAACAACCTGTAAATAAAAGGGTGTGCAAACTAAGGCACACACGCATGAGGCAAGAATCACTAGGATTCACTGTTGTCTTGGAAGGGACACTCACTTGACAAAGGTGTGATGGCAAACCAAAGGAAAACATCAACCCCCCATGACACTTTATATCATAGTGTGATTACAAAAGGTATAACAGGATGTGCAAAATCCCTAAAAAATATACACCACAATGGCACTTTATCTTATTGCATCTACAAAAGAGAATGTGCACGAAAAATATGTCTATAATTCCCAAATATGATATAATACTATAAATACATGAAGAATAGCCAAAAATGAGTCATCCCATGCAAACAAAAAGTTTCCAGGAGCTAAGACGTCCAAGTAATTCACTAGATTGTGAAAACACTAAAAACTATATAAAATGTACCTAGAGAGAAATTTGGAAAAATTGCATGGATGATGTGAAGAGCTCTAAAAGACATCCCAATG
>VDFB02186168.1:0-28180 GCA_007258455.2 Sequoia sempervirens
CCTGCCACCAAAAGCTAAATATGGCATGTACAGAGGGACATAGTCACCTAGGGGCATATGGGTTCCTGATAGGGGGTCCTAAATATAATTTTGTACTTCTTTGATGTTGGATATAACTTTCTATTTTTTGGTTACAAACTTGTCGAAATGTTGTCATCAAATTCCATAATTGAGTTTTCGTGGCTTGACAAGATATATGATAACAAATGCAAAAATAGAGAATTTTCCTTCAAGATTCCTTCAATCCTCTTCAAACCTGTAACCTAATTATTCACAAAGAGGAAAAATCTTGGGTCATTTTACGGCCTGTCTCAATCAAACCCCATGTTAGTGTTTCGTGTAAGAGACCAGGTGTCTCAACCCAAACTCATCTGAATGAAATCGTTTTTGTTTGTTTTTCTTTTCTTTGTATTTTTGTGATTTTTGAGCAAATAAGAGAAGGTGCAATTTTGCAAGGAAATGACTGGAAAAATAATATAAAATACGAAATGCTTGAAAACTACAGAACATATATCAAATATCAATTCCAGGTCATTTATTGATCATTCAGGATGATTACAACTATGATGCTTCAACTTTCGAACTAAAAGGAAATAATATTTAATATGAAAAACCTGGTTATTGCAGCCGCCAGGAATGAAGAAGGGCATGTACGGCCAGCATAAAACAATGATCTCCTCCAGAAACAATGCCAAATACTCCAGATAGCAAAGCGCCCACACTGGAAACCACAAGAGACAAAAAGGCAAGGCGTTTCACTTGCAAATGAAAAGTACGACCTTCCAACAGTAGTACGGCCTGTACCAGCAACAACATTAAATATAGTACGACCTCAATGAATAAGGTGCCAGATCTCTGTGAGACAACCTCTGAAAGGTCGCCCCAATCAACTGATGAAGAAACTCTATAAATCCTTCCTGAAATCGATCCAGTAAGTTCAACTGCAACCTCTATGTGAAGTCACCAAGTACGACAATCTTCAACTGGTATTTCACAGTCTCAGTATGCCAGATCTTGAAGAGGGAATGTTCTCCAAAATCAACTGTATGCTGAAACCCTAGGTTTGCAAACTCTAATGCTCAGAGAGAGAATAAGACAAATTGAATAATCATGATGTATGAGTCTCTCCATCCGCCTGTACGAAACCATCCTCAAATTACTGTCTCTAATGGCTTTGATGACATGAGGTCTCCCATTAAGCTTGAACTTCATCTCCATGTCTTGTAGATTGAGTGTGAACTCACCCAAATCGTGAAGCCATGCCATCCCTAACACCACATCAGTATCTCCCATATTAACAACATAGAATTTAGTCTTGAACTCATAGTTGTTCAACCGCATCGGAAGATCAGTAATCTTTCTGTCACATTTGAGGGTGTACCCATCAACCACCTTGACTCGGATACCCTCAAACTCCTTTGTCTGTATACCACGTTTCTCTACCAACCGTGCATCAATGAAATTATGAGTGGCACCCGATTAATGAGTGATGATTACCATACTGTCACGCTAGAAGCCAGCGAGAGTCCTGTGACCCACATCTCTCTGAAGGCTAGTCAAATGTGCCTCCTGTAGCTTCCTTCCTCCTTCGTTTTCACCCTCATTTTCGGACCTGTCATCATCTGAATGCTCAGAATCAGCTTGCTGGTCTGACAGATCAGATTGCTCTTCCCCCTCATAAAACCATTCCATCTGATTGTTTTTAACCTTGGGACGAAGAGGGCATACATGTTTTTCATCATAGGGCGCCTTGCACCAGAAACACAATTTTTTCTTGCGTAGATCATTTAGTATTTCTCTGTCAAAGGGTGGTGCATTTTGTCTCTTAGGATCGGGTGGATCCCTCCTTCTGTCAAAGGGCCTATTCCTGTCAAAAGACCTATTAGGCCTCGTGTATGGTGTCGAGCCTGAAGTGAACTTGCTGCGAGGTGCTGCAAGCTCCATGTTACGTGCCTTCCTCATGGCCTCCTGAAGAGTGGGAGGATCAAATGCCTTGATCCAACCTCTCATAGGCTCCATCAAACCCTCGACGAAGAGAATGACAAGTCTCCGTTCTGAAATGCCTGTCACCATGACTGCAACCTTCTGAAACTCACTGACATAAGCATCCAAACTACCTGTCTGTCTGAGCTGAGCTAGCTCTCTGAAGTAGAGTTCTGGATCTTTCTTATCAAAACGCTCTATGAGCCTGCTGGTGAACTCCTGGTACGTAGTGACTGCATGATGGCCAAGTGTGTACATGCCATGATGCCACCAATCATGCGCCAACCCATCAAGATGCAAAGTAGCAAACTTAATGGCCTCGTCCTCCTGCATAGGTCTCGGTGATAGATAATTGTCCAACTTCTGGACCCAAGACCTCGCTGACGTCTTTTCGGAACCGTCAAAGTATGGCAAGGTGATCTTACTAACTGCATACTGTAAATCCCTGTTCACCTGTGGCTGTGGTTGCTGGTGCTGAGGAGCTCGGCGGTCAAATCTACCTCCCCCTCTGGGTTTATGAACATCCATAAACTCATAAAAAGATAATGCCTGTCTGATCTCAAGTGCTAATGATAGATACTCACCATGAAATCTAGTCACATCCGCTACTGACATGTCATTGTGTGGCTGAAACTCCTGATGGTGACCCTGCTGCTTTGCCTCCGAAGTCGGAGGTGGGGTCTCTCTAGATATGAATGTAGGTTGTCCAGGCCTATACTCATGATAGATCCCGGTGATAGCTATCATTAGTTGCTGATGCGAGCTAGTCCATGCACCACCACAGTCTTGCTTTCGGTTGTCCAATGCGGATATAGTGCGGTGGGATGGGTATCTTGTCTAACAATGCCATCCCATTTGGGACATCATGTCCATCATGTTATCATGCCTGCGTCTGAACTCCTCATCAGTAATGTCGCCCTCTGCATGCGCTTTCCCTGAATCTAAATTGTCTGTAGGGATCTCGCAGTTTACCATGGTGTTGTGACACTGTTCTCACTGCTGTTGGAGCTAGATCTGTGAATACCCAATACTCCTGACACTGTCTCACCTTCAGGAATAGGTGGACCTGTCCAATCCTCAACTCTGCCTGTTCCTATACCCTTGGTATATTGAATGATGTCTCTGCTCATGAAAAGGCAACCAAAAAGCACTCTGAATATTGAAAAAGCAACCGAAAAAGCACAGGATGGCAGGAAAACTGTGCTCTGATACCACTGTAAGAGACCAAGTGTCTCTCAACCCAAACCCTCTGAATGAAATGCATTTTTTGTTTGTTTTTTCTTTTGTTTGTATTTTTTTGTGATTTTTGAGCAAATAAGAGAAGGTGCGATTTTGCAAGGAAATGACTGGAAAAATAATATAAAATACGAAATGATTGAAAACTACAGAACATATATCAAATATCGATGCCAGGTCCTTTATTGATCATTCCGAATGATTACAACTATGATACTTCAACTTTCGAACTAAAAGGCAATAATATTTAATATAAAAAACCTGGTTATTGCAGCCGCCAGGAATGAAGAAGGGCATGTATGGCCAGCATAAAACAATGATCTCCTCCAGAAACAACGTCAAATATTCCAGATAGCAAAGCGCTCACACTGGAAACCATAGGAGACAAAAAGGCAAGGCGTTTCACTTGCAAATGAAAAGTACGACCTTCCAGTAGTAGTACGGCCTGTACCAGCAACAACATTAAATATAGTACGGGCCCAATGAATAAGGTGCCAGATCTCTGTGAAACAATCTCTGTTAGGTCGCCCCAATCAACTGATGAAGAAACTCATAGATCCTTCACGAAATCGATCCGGTAAAAGTTCAATTTACGAAAACCTACATTGTGAAGTCACCAAATACGACAATCTTATTTTGGTATTTCCACGGTCTCAATATACCCGAGATCTTGAAGAGGGAACGTTCTCCAAAATCAATTGTCTGCTGAAACCCTAGGTTTGCAAACTCCAATGCTCAGAGCAAGAATAAGACAAATTGAATAATCATGACATAAGAGTTCGATTTGTCTTGGCAGTGTATATATACTCCTCTTAAGAAATTCAACCCAAGCATCCTTTTTAATAATAATTTAAATAATGATTAAATTCGCCTTTATTGACTTAGGAGAAAATAATAAATAAATGGCGTCCTCCTCTTAATGAATAAATAATTATTCATTGTAATGAATATCCCTCTTTATTATAAAGTATTAAAAATACTTAATAATAAGCCATTTAAATATAAATATTTAAATAAATTAATAAAGTAACTTTATAATATAAAGTCAAAATATCAACTTATTTAATAATCATTAAATACTCCATTATTCTCCATCTGTTCATCAAACTAACAAACTGGGTCGACTCCGAGCTAACCAGCTAAACCAGGTGCCACAAAATAGCGACTTAAGCGTAGGCTTTCTAAAATAGCAAGTCCTACGGAAAACCTCTCTGAAGGATGCGAGGCCAACCTGAAACAAGCTGAAAGAAGGGATGCCCCGAACAGAGTAGCTGCCTCAAATGATCCTCTACACACACATCTGTTAGCCTACGAGTTGAAATAATAGGCCCCAACCACATATCGGTACTTGTGACTAGGAAGGGGATATCACATTTCCCACTTCCACAATGGCAATGAATGATAGAAACGATAATCAAAAGGAAGGAATGATGAATGAAAACAAAGCTACAATTCACCACCCTTCAGTGGCTTCTTTGAAGGACTCCAATCATACACATCACCTCAAGGATCTTGGATCTTGCTCGATAGATTTGCTTGAATGCTTGAATGCTTGTAGACCTACAACATTCCTAGCCTTCACAAGACAATAGCATGAACACACATAGAATTTGACATGTTGTTGGATCTTAAATTGTTGTAATAAGGCTCTGAAATACTGCTCTTGACAATAATTTTTTCTCTTGATGTTCACCTCTAGCTTGTTATATTTTAAATGATAAAATAGCTAGGTATTTATATGCAATCGTTCTAATTTCCAAAAAATCAAATCCCAAACGCTGATAATTGAAATTTGAATTCTAAATATTAAAATGCCACCAAAAACATTTTAAAAATTAGTCCTTAGCAAGATAGGGGGACCCATACACCCATTGGCGTATGGTTAATAGCCCTATTTTATAGGACATTAAGTGTCGGGATCATAACATAAATTATTTTCATTTATTTAAAGCTTGCAACTTTGTCAAAAAATGATAAAAATAGGCTTTAAAATGCATAATTTAGGAAATCAGGGACTTAATTAGGTCCAATAATTTAGGGGGACCAAAAAATAGTGTGAAATTGTTAAGGGTGACAACTTTCTACACGATAAACATAACTCAAATTTTAACTCAACATACAAAATTGACTCGATGATAGATTTAGGGTAACTACATGAGTGTGTGAGAGAACTCAAATGACATAACTTGTTTTCCCAAAGTATATTCTCTTCTCATGGATGATACTCTCCCTCTCTCTGGAGGGTAAGAAATTGTACTGCATTTCACTTAAAACACATTCAAGTAGTTAGCCATTATAAATTGCGACATAATCACCATCTTGATCAAATAACATATGATCATCAAAATTCAAATATATTGCATAACATTTAATATCATCAAATGTTAAATATCATAATGGCATCATCAAGTATCAATATGTATTTTAACATAAAATTTAAAATAAATTGGTAAACCAAAAATGGGGTGTAAGAACTTCTTATTTAAAATGAGGGTGAATTAAATCTCTTTTACACATATTTTTAAAAAATATAATAAATATAATTATTAATTTATTTTTTAAGAAAATTACCACTAGAGTGGGTGGCTCCCTTTCATTAAACATAATTTTTTTTTTACATAATATTCCCCTTATCCCAAGGTGAATATCATGATGTGAATGGTTTCAACGACCTCTTGTAACCTCTCAATCTGGGCAGGGGGAAAAGATTGTCTACATGGCTAATGAAGAAAGCATACATCTGCATGTTATTCCTACTCAACCCTTCTCTCATTAGTGTGGTGGCATGATTCATGTCCTTATTCCCTCTAGCCACTAGGATGCATATTACATCACCAACCATACCTTGTTTTGGGTCACAACTTAGTTTGGATAGAGCTTTTGTTGCATTGTCCCTATATTATGGTAATATAAACTTTTTGATAGCTTGTTCACCCCACTCAAAGTTTCCCGAGGTGTGTATGATGTCGTTCAAAATGTGATCCATGATCTATATGTTACGAATGTGGGCATGTTGATATCAACCAAGGTGGTGGAAACCCCCAACCAACTCAAATTGATCAGACTCAAACAAGGAATCAATTCTTACAACACAATTCGCTCCCCTTTTCACAAACACACCACTTGAGGCTTGTAGCCTTCAAAAACCAACTTTAGGAGATATATTTTGGAGAAGGACGTACAAATTCCTACAAAAAATCATTTGAGAGACACTCCAACTCCTGACACAAAATACCAAAAGATCCAATAAGGTTTCTTTGAAACAAATTTAAAATCCTTTAGTCTGCCCCTATTTTAGGCTACTCAATTAGCCCACTTTTACAAAGGGGTCCCTCCTAAATGCCTAGTTTTCACCAAATCTCTATTGAAAATCATTAATTGTGTGACAAAACAAAAAACTCCAACATTTATTCTCAAATCCAAGACTTCTAGGATGCTGACCCAACAAACCCTCTCTTTTCATGCAATTAACCTAGGGTTTATTGAAAATCATAACTTACGGGCTTAAAAAACTCAATCAATGCACCCAATAGAATCCAAATGGTCTGGAAAAACTCACAAAACCATCACAAGACCCAATCTATCAACACTTCATCATAAGCCCATCTCAACACCTCATTTTCACATGAAAAAGACACTGCCTAGCCCTAGGGAATCACCCCAATTAGCACAAATTGCTTCCCTTTCTTCCTAAATCACATGAAAACCTACCCTACCATGTGAAAAGTCATTCCGCCAAGCAACAGGTCATGATAGTAGGTGGAATGACTAATACATCATTTAAACTACAATCAAACCCTCAATTTTGTGTTAACAGGGCTACTACAGAAAATGATGAAATCTCCCACTAAGTTCAAAGTTAGACTCTCAAAATTGAATAAATTGAAAGATATTTCATGTCCCTACAAAACAAAAAATGATTCAAATCATTTACAATCTGTATGGGTCCGTATAGTCACAGAAATTACATAAAACAAAAAAAATTGTAGAAAAACATTGTATATTATATGGATGATTTGAATTCAATCTTCAACAACCCATCACCAAGCCTTTTAGAGGCTTTATAAACTTTTTCCATTTAGTTTCTAACCAAAAAACTCCTATAACTGACTTTTGAAATACCATGACCCTTCACATTCTAAAAGTTGCATTTTTGACAATTTCTTACTTAACAACATTTTTACATTTTTTGCAACTTTTGACTCCTAAACACAAATGACTCAAAAAACTCCCAATTACATAGAGAATGGTCTCATTAGACCTTATTTAGAGTAAATATACCATATCTAATGCTAAATGTCCTTAACACCTACACTAACCAATTGACCTCCATTTGTGAACTTCATGTGCTTGGTGCACCTGCACCACATGTGCCAATGTTTTTCCTTGAAATTGGCTGATTATTGTTTCCATAACCTTTGACTATATATCAAACACCTCCTTTACCTGCTCTAAAATATTTTTCTAGTTGCATTTGCAATTCTAGCCTTGGATCTTGATGAATCCACCATTATTTCAGTTGACCACCATACAAACTCCCAATTCACTCTGCTTCTCTTTTGAATACACAATATACATTTGAGCTTCTAAATTTAAGGTCCTACTCATGTTTTCTCAAAAGAAGTTGATACATGTGATGTCCTATTATTGCTTAAACCTCATGTCCTTGCCATGTTCATAAGAACTGAATTCAATCCTCTTGCATTCTCATATTCCTGTGTATCATATGTTTGTTGTTCTTGCTTGTGAATCTGTGGATATAAATATTTGTAATTAGGCCAATCTTCAACCACCTGTGAGATGATTACTTTCACTTGCTGGTTAATTGCATTCAAAATATGGTCTTCAACCTTATTTTTTTCTCTAAAAACATTCCATAAAATTTAACTATTGATTGTGTCTAGGACCTTGTTGATCTTCCCTATCCACATTGTGCTCTTCCAACTCAGTGTTCATTTATCACAACATTTGAATCTCTCTTCATGTCAATATGGTAAAATTTGTTGTTCTTGCATATTTTTAGGTCTTCAAATAATGCAAAGAATTAAACATCATTGTTTGTTCCTGTAGACATGTAAAATTGCCTCATTCATAACACACATCATTAATATTGCATTTTCGTCATGTTCATCCTTGATTAGTGCATAATGCATCATTTTCATCATTTACATCACTAATTCCCAGGTTTTAACATCATTTTTATCATTTTCAACCTTTTTCCTTTATTAATTAAGTAATCTTGAATTATTTAATTAATTCACCTCATTTCACTAATTTTCCTCTTATCTCCCCTGATTGAATAATTTTAATTATTTAATTAGTCATAAATATAATTTTCTTCTAAAGTCTTATGATTAAATAATCTTTATTATTTAATTATCTCATTCCCATCCCATTCATTTGAAATATTCCTTTTTAATAAAGAATATCCTAATCCTCCATAATTAAATAATATTGAATTATTTAATTTTCCCTCTCAAAGGCATATTCCCATGGAATATTCTTTTTCAAAATATCCTAAAATATCTCATTCCTCTCACTCATTCTCATTCCTCCATTTCTTGATATAATCTTCACCCTTCATTTCAAATATCCTCAACCAATTTTCTTAAAATTTTAGAGATATTTTGAGTTCAAATTGATCTTGATCCCTCATCTTCCTTGATTCATTTAGATTCATGGGTCTTTTAGGATTAATCTCAACCATTGTTCACAAACATGAAAATATATAAAACAAACACCCCTCCTTCATTATTACCTTACCTAGATCATTTGAGAGCATTTGAATACTTGAGCATATCATATAATTGAGTATTTGAGCAATTATCATCATCTAGGTAATCAATCTTTGTGCTTTTGCAATTGTTAATACAAGGATTTGCACCTAAAGACAAGTTGAAAAACTCCTAAATCTTGTGCACATGGGACTACTCTCAGGTTGTGGGTATCCTATAATGAGGGTAGACCTCCAGGTTATGGGCTAGTTCCCTTTGGATATTTCTTGTAAATACCAACTTTTAACAGAGGAAAAGGGTAAGAAGGACAATGCAGAAACTAAAAACTAAAAAACTAGGTGATTCACCAACTGATAAATGACTTGAAACTGCTTAAAAACCTCACAATATAACTCAACAAATGAAACCTTGCAATCTCACAACTCTGTTATTCATGTCTACAAAAATAATTCTAATGATAGGCTCTGACTTTTCTAATGCTCAAAAAAGGAAAACGATGATGTTTTCACAAATCTTTATGCAAGAGAATGAAAACACTAACATAGACCTGCACTATGACATGATATTCTTTGCATTCAACATTGAAGGAATTTGATTAAAATAAAGTATAACACAATATTTTATCATATAACTCACAATCAACATTAAAGAACAAAGAATAATGGAGAAGGAAATAAGCTTCTTATTGAAAAATAGGAGACAAATGCATTACAAATCTGTAGAACTCACAATAAATGAGTTACAAGGAATGAATAATTTGCTATTGCAATCACCAAACTGAGAACTAGGGAAAAAAATGAGAGAGAGAAAGACTTATAGAAAAGGCTCCAAAAATTCAAAATTTGAATCTTGGCTCCAAAATATGATGTGTTGTAAATCCTCTCCCTCAAATAAGGCATGCAAATGAAAGCAACTCCTCCAAACATGTAAAAAGAGTTGTGAAACTCAAAACAACCTCATGGGTCATATGCAACTGAAAACCCCTCCAAAATAGGGTTATAACTGAATGAAACAAGGTGTTATGTGCCTTAAATTGCTCCTTGACTGAAGCTCCACCAATTGGAATCCTTAATTGAAGTAGAACTCTTAATCAAGTGCCTCAAAATCCCTGATTTCGCTCCACATGTTGGCTAAACTTCCCCCATTCATCTCCATGATTCATGCAAAGCTTTAAAGCTGATCTAACAACTCTTTTAAAATCCATTATTTGAAAAATACATCAAAAGCACTTTTATTTTGCATTTAAAATATCATTTATTTAAAAGTGATTTATAATCATCACTTTAAATAAAGATTTACAATTTGTTTTAAAATGCAAAAATAAAATCTTATCTCACTATTTTAAAATTGTATTGGAATCTCCATTTTGCATTTTTATAAATAAATTTTATTAAAATGATTTACATAATCATTCTAATAAAGTTTTACAAAATTTGTTTTAAATACAAAATAGAGGAATTTGATAAAGTCAAAAGCAAGAGACTTAAATAATTAAATCTTAGAAACATTCAAAATTTCACCAGGCAAAGAAATGTGCCACGCATAAAAAATTGTGAATGAAATTTTTAAATAAAAACTTAAGGCACAAAATGCCTTTTTCTCCAACGTGCTTTTCTAGGGCATCTAAACCCTAAAATAAATGTATTCATTTTACTTCATTTTTTTTGTTCATTCTACTGCTTGAGGAAAGAGGCCACCGCCATGGAGGAAACCCTAGTCGAGCTTTAGTTGGAAATCTCTATTTTTGATGCCATTTTGAAGGTTCTGAAGATTGAATCCATGGTAAGTCTGATCTTGTTGCAGACCTGGAAGTTTACATGAATTTTAAAAGCTTTTGCAAGCTCTTAGAGCGCAACCTCACTGCATTTTCTTATGTGATTCTTGTTCTCTGTCTGTGGCTTTTCTTGTGATCACCATAGATTGTCTCTGGCCGAGTTTTGAAGAAAGAAATTTCTGACCTTATGCTTTTTTCCTGAAGATTTCCTTTGAAGAAAATGTGGTAAATCTTATCTTGCTCAAGACTTGGAAGATTCTCAAACAATTTGAAAGCTTTTGAAAGCTTTTTTGGCCTTTGAGGCTGCGACTATGTTGTTGTTAGTGTTTACACATTTTGTGATTTCTTTGAGAAAAGACCATGAAGATATTTTGTTTGTTTTTCAAGCTCTTTCTTCTTGCATATACTTGAGGGTTTTGACTAAAAAATCTAGCTCTTCTACTTTGTTTTGATCTCTGGATATCTTGCATAACACTTGATTTATTGAATATGCTGCAACCTCTATTTTTCCTTCATTTCTGAAAATGGGTATTTGATTTTTCATTGTTGCTTTCATTATATGAAAAACTCTCATAATTTAGCTTTTTGTTTTTAAGATTCAAAAACTATGATTTCATCCTTTCAAAGAAATATTTGTGGAAAAAAATGAATAATGAACATTCATTTATAATCCTCTTGTAGCTTGCATTTTTATGTCTATCATTTATCTGCATCTTGAGTTCATGCTACATCTTGACTTGATCACTTTACATTCTATATTTTCCAGTATCTTGTAGCTTCATTGAAATAACAAAAAATGTACTCCATATTCAAATTACAAGAGAGAAAAACCTTTATTTTGTTGCTTCTGTAAATGAGTAAAAACCCTCTTTTATGGCTGCCTTCACATTTTGACATTCAATATTAAATAATTTTCCTTTGCATTATGAATGAAAAGTGGTCAAGTTGACCTCCATTACTGTGCATTTCGATATCATATTATAAAGACTCTGTAAATGACATAATGTTGTCCCCTTGAATTTGCAATGCAATCTAAAAATCTAATTAATTTGCAACACTGATGTTATTCACACTTTGCATACCACTGTTATGAGTTGAGCTCCACCCTTGTGGGAGCCACATTTAACCTAACTCATGTTTTAATTTGATGAAATAGTAACATTACTTTTCCTGTATCTTCACATGAAGTAAACAAGTTAGAAAAAACAACGAATTGATGATTTCTTCCTGATGATTTGATCTGGCAGTTTTTATTCATCTCTCAGATAATGATTAAGATGATTTAATTTGATAATAACTATAAATCATATATCTGTTGATAAGAATGTAATTGGATCTCATGCCCTAAGCTCTAACAAAATCTCTTAAACAACTGCAGGTATATCTAGAACTCTAGAGCAAGTGGAAAAATTGAAAACATTGAAGATCAAGCTGGAGAGTAATGAGTCAACCCTACATCAGCCCTTAGGGAAATGATGAACATGACCTTCCTCTTATGTGTCTTTCTTATTTTAGTTAATCTTCAGATTTATGGTTTATACTTGTTGTTGAATTAAATCAACTTAGTCATACCCATGGCTTGTGTGGGGTTACATAAACAATGGCTTTTAATAAATTAGTTACTTCAAAGTATGTAATGGCTTGTGTTTCCATTTGAACTTGTTCTCAATTACATAACCTGAAATAACTGATATAAATTGTTTAAAGCACATATGCTTTGTAATAAGAATGAATGATCATTTTTCACATACTTTGCTCCAAAATTGCAATTCTTTTATGTAAATCAACAATGACAAACATTGCAGAAAATAACATCTGTTTACTTCACTTCTTCGAATGTTTTTTTCCAAATGAAACTTGTTTTGTTTCTTTGTCTGGATTATTCAACAGTTTCACTGAAACTGTTGGATAATTCTGGTAAATCAATCCTAGAAAACTCTTTATTCAGGAAACAAAGGTTCATTGGATGAACTATGTATCAAAATTTTTATACTTCACCAAATAATTCCCCCTTGAAACTTCACTAATTTATGTGGGAAGCAAAAAATTAGTAACATTTTTGGCAACCTCTCAGGGGTGTTTGCCTGCTAAACAGATTAGGCCAGTTTCCTTGCTTATCCATTGGGTATGGAGTCCATTTCTGCCTTTTTCTAACTCAAGAATTTAGTACAAAGTTCATTTACATTGTTGTAACTGATTATAGTTCCATTGAGTATACATTTGTTTTTCATGACATTGACTCTTTATTCCATGTTATGAATGAGGGATGTCTATTTGATTGAACTATACTCAATTAACAACAAGGTTTTCCTTGTTTCCCCCAAGCAAAACTTAAAGTAAACTAAACCAACTGTGCAAAGCAACACTCAGGGAAAGAAAACTATGAATGGAATCTATTCTATCCTACTCTAACCAGCCAAGAAACTGGTCAAACAAAACCATTTACAGGATGATTGAAATAGCTGCCCTTTCTTCTCAAAATATAATGACTTGCATGCTTAAGAACAACTAAGAAGAGACGAGACATTGAAAAATGTTCAACAAGATGAAGTACTATCTCTTGAAAGAGGTAAACAAGTCCACCTACCTCATCAAATAGATCATATGTATTGTTGTTCAATAGACGATAAGTGAGTTGAACATACTGTTGTCCAATTGCAAATGCATCCTTGATGCCATGTTCAACCGTGCTTTCATGTTTGAGTGCATGATTGATCATTGGTGTTGTATTGGAATCCATCTGGGCTAAATATCTGATTGGACAACCCCTTGAAAAGACGAAGCTTGAGCTTTCAATGTTGGCTGTCTCTCTTTCTTATGTTTTTATATGGCTATTTTGCTTCATGGCCAAGTTTGGAAGACAATCAAAATGCTTAGAAAAAACAACATTACCTTCATCTTGGATAATAAGTTGCCATGTTAAATCCTCCTGCATGGTGAGTGAGCTATCCTCTTCAAATAGGGTAACTAGCAATTCATCAAAGCTATCAACTCTTGGAAGGCTCTTAGGAATAGCTGGTACAAACTCAAAATCTTCATTATCATTCAAAGAGGTACACTCTAAATCAGGCTTTTCTTCTTCAATGAAGGTAGGCAAGTGTTCGAATAATGAAGCATCCTCTTGAAACAAACTTTTAACTGGTATATCAGCTTCCAACTCTTCTGTACATCAAAAAGGAAGCTCTTCTAACCAAATAAAATCTTGTAAAAAAGGTTTACGAGGTGTATCTTGTCTTGAGAGAATGATTCCCTCTTTATTAGGACCATATTCCTCCTACTGTTTCAGCAGTTGTGAACTTGTTGTACTAGTTCATCATGAGTCTCAACCTCTTTTGATTCCTTTCCATCAAAATTTGAACAAAACTATTCAATTATGTCCATGCATTCCTTTTCATAAAGCTCAACATTAGCCTTTTCATTTATATCATGCTCGAAAATATCAAAGCTGTCACCTTGGAGAATAGTGTCAGGTTCATTTTTTTGTTCTTCCTCATGGTTCAAGGCTCCATTTTCTTGCTTATTGTCATCAATCAACAACTCACTAATTTTTCTGATGTCTTCTTGCTATTTTGAAACAACCCTTGGTGTGAACAGACCCACAACTTCTTCATCATGTTGAATGAATGAAGGTAACTCCTCATTCCAAATTGTAGGATGTACTTCATCATTAGTCAATTTCACCTTCTCATCCTGCTATCTTATGGGCTCAGTTCCACCATCTTGGAAAGCTTTCCTTTGTGCTAACTGATAATGCTCCATAGCTAGATGCAACAGATTTGAAGTTCTAGTCTCCTCCATGCTGAGTGAGCCATTTTTATCAAGGGTTTGCTCTTTCCTAGGAATAATAGACTGAATTTTCACAAGACCATCTTCAAATTGCTTCCTTTGAACCTCATCATGTAGTTTGCATTGATATTCTAAGTAATCCTGACTACTTTGTACCCGAGCAAACAACAACTTCCTTTGCTCTTCCCTAGCAACTATCTTGTGTTCAAGACTTCCTTCAAATTGCATCCTCTGTGTCTTCAACTTTTGATCACAAAAATAGACATGTTCAACCATTTCTTGTTGCTGCATAATGGTCTTTTTTTGCTTCTTGATATCAACCAACATCCTTTCATGTGTGAGAACACCTTAAAAATATCATTAATCTTCATACAATCAAGATTTTGGCTCAGATCCCACAAAATATGGTTAAACTGTTGGATCAAATCCAATACATTCTGGTAAGGGTGTTCTTGAGGCTGGTTGTGTGAATAATCATACTAGTTGGCATAAAAAACCTCTTCTTGGGGCTAATTTTGGTCATATATTGGTTGATATAAAGGTTGAGTAGGAGTGGGAGGGTGGGAAACATGATGAGAAAGCTAGTAACTTGCTATCACAGGGTCATTTGAAGTAAAACCAACAAGCTGTTCAATGTGAAATGGCTGATAAGAAGGCATATGTGCATGAATTTCATATAATGGAGGTGGAAAACCATTGTACTATTGATAACTAGACATTGCAAGAGAAAAACATAAAACATGGCAAGTCTAGACAACAAACCTCCTTTAACTGCAGGTACTTGGGCTACTAAAATGGACTGATATTAAATTGGAGTTGCCATGGTGTTATTTGCACTACCTCCAAAGGCTGATGATACTAAGAAAAAAACCAAATTTATCAATACTGTGATATTCTCAATGATGCACTGGTTTGCTTCTTCCACATACCTAGTGTTAAAAACACCGGTCTTTTGCTCTTCTACTAACAGAGTCGCCAAATGTGCTTCAATAACCTCTTGAAAGGCTTGAAACCTATTGGTTGCACATCAAAACCAACGATAACTTAAAATTTCTAAACTGTCTTGATTTGACGGTCCCATCAGGCATTCCAAAATAGTTAACACAAGGATTTTCACTCGAAGACAAGTTGAAAAAATCCTAAATCCTTTGCACATGGGACTACTCTTAGGATATGGGTAGGCTCTGGGTGTCCCAAACTCCTTTTTCCCTGGAGAGTGTTTTATGCAAAGATCCTATTTCCACCAAGCATTCCTCTCCTTCTTCTAGAGTCGATGGGGCAATGTTCATTTTCTCAAGTTTTTTTGCTTCCATCAGTGCATTTGATATGATAACATGTCTAGACATAACCAAATATCCAAGTTGGGCATATCGTCTCATAGCCTCTTCTTTCTGCCTGTGCAAGATGAAAAACTTATTTTGAAGATTTGTAATAGAAACCCACCTAACACAATTTCTATCACTGACAATCTTATAATCTTTGGAGGCATTAGGAAGTTAAGACTCAATTGAGTCCATTAGATCCTTGATACCTCGAGTGGCTTCCAGCCATTTCATGTGGTAAACAAATAGCAACTAGGCTTCTTCATCACATTCTCTTACCTTTTTCAAAAATTGCAATGCCTTATCACATGAAATTGTACACTTTTCTTGTAAAAACAACAACCTTTTCTCTAACAAACTCAACTCTACTTCTTTTGTGGTCTACATCTTAAGATTGGATGTGTACTCTTTAACAGAATCAACTATAATCCTCAAATTTTCAATCAGAGCTAAAGAGTTGTTTGAAGTAACACCGAGGGTTGTCTCTTGTAGAGATTTGATAGCTTCATTTATCAATTCATTCCCCTTTTGATATGATTCTGTAGCCTCCTGCATGACAGAGCTGAAAAAAGTGCCACTTAGCTTTATTTTTTCACTGGGTGTAATCTTTGTCAAATCCACATAACCTGGGTGAGATGGTAGTTTGAATAGCTGAGGTGGAAGCGCAAGTTGGATTACAAATTTTCTTGAAAGAAGACCTTTAAGAGTACTTCTAGACGACTCTCTGGATGGCTTTGATGGTTCAGGGCCTTTGGGAATTTCACCTTCAACAAGAATGGCTTTCTTATCTTCGTCTTTCTTCTTTTCTTCTTCCTTTTCTTTTTCTTTTTCTTCTTCTTTTTCCTTTTCTTCTTTGGATGAATTTATAGAGGACTTTTCTCTATTTTCTTTCTCCCTTCTATCCTTATCATCCTTGTCTTTATCTTTCTCTTTGTCTTTACTTCCTTCACTTTCATCTTAGTTTTTCTCTTCCTTGTTTCTGATAGATTCTTGATGTTCTTATCTCTTTTCACCGGATTGATCTCTATGATGGTCATTAGACCTTTTTCTGGTAGTTTCATCTATGTCTGCTTGAGGGGTAGGGGTTTGTGAAGCACCAAGTGTCTCATCAACAGTTTCCAAGACTGGGTTATAACTTTTGCAACAGTAGCATGTTCCTAAATCTGAGCAGTGTGAGATGAAGAATTGGTTCTTGTCCCATAGCTCCGTGCTAATTGCCTAATCACATCCTAAGTTTCTTTCCTTACTTTTTCAACATAGTCATCTTCCTTAGTCATTAAAATGTTGACTCTTTGCTTGACTCTAAACAATGTAGAACATTTATTCAACAAATTTGCAGCTTCTATACCTGAATAAGTTGAACTAACAGATTTTAAGGATTCACTTATCATCTTGTGTTTGACATTTAAAGCCTCTTTCATTCTGAGTACTAAATCTTTCCACACATTTTCAGTAACTTTTCACTTTAGGGTATCAATGTTTATATTACAAATAACTATGCACTGACCAAAAGAATTTATGATGGTTTCCTTCCCTTCATCACTAACCTTATCATATAACTCAACAATTGACATAAGATCATTGTCAGTCATATTGTTCACTAAGGTTCAAATAATCAAGGGTGGATGATTACTCACCAAAGGAGAACCAGGAATGTTCTCCACAGGATCAGATGGGCCTTCTTCATTCTTCTTCATGTGCACATGTATTCGGTAGGCATCCTCTTCATCCTCTGTCTCCTCATCAGTGGAGATCTCAACACTGGTTTTGAATCCTTCATCGGAGGTACTACTTCTTTTGTTCCTTTTTAGGTGATGCTCTTCTTCTAATCCAAGCTCAATTTCTTCCTCAATAGCATCACTCAAACTCCTTTTCCTATGAGATTTTTCTTTCACTCTTCCTCTTCTTCCTGAAGTAGTTGATAGTGTAGCAATAGGTATGTTCTTCTTCTTAGATGCCATGGTACCGAGATCGGTAGGGGTATCAACATCAATAGATGCTGGGACACTTTGTTCTTTCCTTTTCACTTTCTTGACATTAGCACCACTGGGAGTGGAAGAACTGGAAATAGGTGCTAGTGTAGCACCAGAAGATAGACTTCCTAATTTTCTAGGTCTAGAGGATTATTCAGAAGATTTAGATTTCCTTTTATCAATAGCCTCCTTCAACTATTCTATATCATATTTAGTGAATGTTTGATCTTGGAAGAAAGCTTTGACCTTCATTCTTCATTTAGGTGCTGCAACCTCCAAATGAATTTTAGTAGATTTGTCCTCATATGTACTGAGCCTAGATAGAGAGGGGTGTTTAGGACTAGCCAACATAATATCAATGTATCTCTCTAAAATTTTCTCTTCAATCTCATATCCCAGGGGTTCAATCCATCGAATTCAGGGTTCCACAACCTCAATGATGCATTCATGTGTAGAAATAAAAAACACTATCTCCTTCTCATACTTCTTCACCAAACACCTCAGAATCCTATCTCATTCATGCATTGTGTTTTGAAAGACTGCAAAGAAAGTAGTTAGGGCATCGTTCTATGCCCTAAAGTCTCCTATATTGCACAGGTGATCACAAATCTGATGGGAAACTGGCCTGGTGTTATCCCATATTATGTTCTTTCTTCCTGGTAACTCCCTTAGAAAATAGAATAACAAACAAACAACTAGAGTGCTAAATTTAAAGACACGTTTCTTCGCCTTTCTCATACCTAGGTTTTCCATAAGTTACAACCTCAACAACTCATAGAGATCAAAATACTTTCCATTCACCACCATTTCTAAGCAGTATGAATTTCCATGGCCGATACTGAGTTTGGTTTGTTCATGAAGCAAAATTTTTGTCCAATCATAATGGCGGCATACTTGATGCTAGGGTTTGCAATAGACTTCATGGTTAACGCTCTACTGTCAAACTTAGCACCAGTTAACCTTGTGACCTCATCATTTTTCATTGCTTTTAGAACTGGAATGGTACCAGTGTCATAAAGACCAGTAATAGCTCAAATTACCTCCTTATTGATAATCCCTAGTTCATTTATCCACACAAGATTGTTTTGAACCCTATTGAGGGCCATCTTGATAAATTTTGCCTCACTCTCACTGGAAAAGTTCATAAACCGGTTCCAAACGTTCAACTTCATCCGAACTAGGTTTTCATACTCCGCCTTGAGGAGTAAGTCGTCAGTCAACTCATTGTCCCACAAATCCTTCAACTCTTGGTGATCAAATTCTCTGAGCTTCCCATGAATGTATGTTCTTGAGTCTCTGATGGGTAGCACATGACTCAAAATGTGCGAGAACGTACCCATTGGGTCATTTTCATATACTTTCTATGAACATCTTCTGAATTTTGGTTGGGGCCTCTCAGAAATTTCCACAATAGTAGCAGTGGCCATATTTCTCAAACAAACTTGAATAATATTAACAAAGAGTTCCTTAAACTTAAAAAACCATAGAGTTGAGATAACATAGAATACCTTTTTCTTGCTTGTCACGAACTAGGGTTTTGATGTACGATGCTTTGAATCACTTTCTATCTCACTTCTGCTTGCACTGCTTCTTCCAATTTTCATGAATGAGTTTTTCTTTAACATAGTCTCTTGCCTTCTTATTTACAATTTTTTCCCTAAATTTTCATTTATTGTTTTTCAGCTTTAAAGCTTCTAAACACTTTGTGAAACATACTGTAAACTAAGAAGAGCTCTACAATTCTTCTGATTTTCTTAATTTCTTCTAGAATTTTCTCCAGTGCCTTCAAAATAATGATTTACATTAGATATCCTTGTGTCATCGCCTAACACCTCATATATCAAGGGCTTGTTAGATTTTTCTGTGATTGCTCCCCCTGAAACCATTATTGGGTTCAATTCTTAGAAGAGGTATTTGCACTAGATGCAAATACCAGATTATTTGATTCATCCTTGTTCTTAGGTTCTTCCTTCTTTCTCCAAATTCTTTCTATTTATTTTCTTACTTCTTGAGGATCTACCTTGTTCACAGGCTTGTTCTTTTGCTCTAGATTAGGTTTCTTCCCAACTTTTCTCTTACAAAATTTTAAGATATGTACTGGTTTGTTACAAGTATAACATAACATATTTTTGATCAAATGAATTTGCATTCATCCTTGACTTGCACTAATTAGCCTTGTGTCCAAAGATATTGCATGTGTAACAATAGCCTTGAAAAGATTGAATCCTTTTGTTAGCATTAAACTTGTTCATCATCAATTGGCTTCTACATTCGGTAGCTATATGTCCAAGCTTGTTGCAAACATAACATTGTCCAGTAAAGAATCCAACATTCTGATGCACTCTATTCTAGTTCATCCTACTTTTGAATTGTGTTGCTCTATGTCTAAACTTATTGCATGAGAAACAAAAACCATTAAAAGATGGGGTACCTTTGAGCATTAGGCTGTCGAATGGGAAACCTTCTAGTTTTGTTCCTTCGGTTCTTGTTTTGATAAGCATTTCCTTGAAATTTCCTTTGATTGTACACATTATTGGAAACCAATTTAGCCTTTGAGCATTGTCCTTCTTCAAGTCCTAGACCACTTTTGTCCTTAGTGGGTTTTTGAGATGTAATCAACTCATCAAGCATTGTAGAACTTGTCTTGAATCTTTCTTCATGAGATTTCACTTTTTCCAGATTAGCTCTGAGGGTTACCACTCCTTGTTTGAGCTTTGTACATTCATTAATTTTGTTTTGAATCTCAATTTTTAGACATTTTTCAATTCATTTCTTCTCTTCCACTTGCACCTTTAGTCCAATAATATCCTCATTACCCTTCTTCAACTGATCACTAACTTCTCTATGCCTGTCCTTGAACCTTTTGATTTCCTCTCTGAGGTTTATGATGTAATCATTTGCTTCTTTCAGATTTCCTTTCAGAGTTTCCTTCTCATCCCCGCTTTTGTCCAATTCCTCAAGGGAAGCATTGATCTCTTCAGATACAGAGTTTTTTTTACGAAGTAAGAAAATAGTATTTTCTAGGCATGTATTCAATTTCTGAGACCTTCCTCAAGCTGTAAGACTTTTTCAGAGGAATTGAGATCTAATACCAATTGTTGAATACACCGAATATTGAGAGGTGGGGGGGGGGTGAATCAGTATTCTGGTAGAAAAACTAATTATTAACCATCCAATTATTAATCCACATCTAATTGCAATAGGGAACCAAAACATAAAAGAGATTGTAACACATTGAAACTGGGATTTTTATGTGGAAAACCTAAAGCGGGAAAAACCATGGTGAGGATTAGCTCACAATATATTATAACTGGTTATAAGATATTACATGGCTCACTGCCAGGACTCATTGTCCTTGAAAGGCTCACAACCTGAATATAGAATATGGCTTATTACCAAGATACAAAAGGTGTAGCTCACTTCCAAGATGAACTAGAGAGGTGCACCTACAAAGTGCTGAAAATAGTTTCTGTTATGCTCTAGAAATATCAAACTTCTGCTCTGTTTGCAAATGTACAATTACTGTTAGTAATTTCACACTATTATACTTTTTTCATCATTAATATCTCATTCTCTATGTATATTGTTCACCACATGTCCATCATAAATATATATGAACCATATATTTTTAGCTCCAATGTACTCTCTTTCTCTTCTAGGGTTTTTCACCTAAAAGGAGAGAGCTTAGGCCAAAAATGCTAAGGGGTTCATTCAAATTATGTTATTTGTGATATTTTCTAAGCTAAATGAAGTGAAATAAATGCAATTAAGTGATTTAAATGAATGATTATGAATGCAAAACTAAGATTTAAGCTATGTTTGAAAACACATTGTGATATGCAAACAATGAATTAAAAAGACAGCCTGAAATGCAAAGTGAAATGGGATGAAATAGGAGCACTCCAAGCAAGATGTGTAAGGAGTTAAGGGAAATGCACCACTGCTGTATAGTGAAGGCTAAAATTAATAGTGGATCTCATGTCCGGCCTAGGGTGGCACTATCCCGCTTAATGGAAAAGTAAGCTCTTAAATTGTGCCTCTCAAATTATTCTGATCCAAAATTTAACAAAATTCAGATTTCAACTTAAGGTGGAATCATTCAATTAGGTAAAAAATCTTACCCTCTCCCAAAATTATGAGAAATTGGTATGTCGTTTTGCAACACTAGATCTGGAAAATATCTCGCTTATCAAGCAAAGTCAATTATGCGGGAAATAGACAAAAAACCTTCTTCAATCTTGAAATAAAGTTGATTTGACTTGAAGCACCTAGTTGACTTGTTGACCAATCTTCAATCACCTAAATGCTTGTAAAATCTGCATACAAAGGTCTGCAAACACACATGCAAGAGGGGAAAAATGGTTGAGGGTTAGCAAATAGGGGTTTTCCTTGGTCAAACCCCACTTTGGTAATCAAACCCTTAATGAAATAATAAAATGCAAGATAATGATAAACTAACAACATGCAAATGCTATCAACTTACCAAACCCTTTTGATGATGTAAATCAAGTAATGTCAACAGATGCTCCAAAATGCTGAATAAATTCTCGCTTTGATAAGATGTTGTGTGATGCTTCTGAATGCTTGAGATGATGTGTGAATGGAATGGGGTTCAATGGATGTAAAAACACTTATTTATATAATCTTAGCTCCTTGAAGTAATCTGTTCCAGCACCTCATCACAAATTCTGACATCAAGTACTTGAATAAAACCCTAAAGGAATGGTTTTGAATTTGGAGCCAAGGGGACTCTATTCACCACTCCATGGAGAATGGGTCCCACCTAGGACCTCAACAGGTTGAATTATCTGTATTTTTAATGTTGTTTGCCTGCCACATTAAAAATATAATTACTCTGAAATGATATATGAGGGGCACAAAAGTAATAAATCAAGCATAAGTAAGTATAAATAGTAAATGCAGAAAAGTGTGAAATCTGTTACAAGACTCACAACACTTCAAAAATATCAGGAACTGTTTTATGATGAAAAGGTGATTTTAGGTAAATTGTAATGACGAGTTTGGAAGAGGAAATGTTTGAGCAATACTTCACAAATAATTCCCTCTCACAAGACATCAATATTTGAATTTTAGTACTCCAACATGTATTGTTCAAGCCATGTTACATCATAAAAATCCCATAAAATAGACCAAACATCATGAAGCAGGCCTAAAAGACCAGCGGAAATGACAAGGGGTCCATTTTTCATGGTGCAACATACAAACTAAAACTTCCTTTATAAATTAGGTTGGCCTAATTGAGGGAACTCCAAAAATTCAAAGAGTCTTGTCAGCTTAATACAAAATTCCTTTTGGTGCACAAAACAAAACATGTTATCCAAATGTTAGGTCAGCCCAGACCTAAAGAGAAACACACAAAAGATAAACCTTGTTGGCCAAAATAATACCAAACCCCTATCACCTGGAGAGCTCAATCAAATCACACAAACATGCTAAGAACTCGTTTGTACCTGTAACTGACATTCCTGAGCAACATATCAAAAACTCATAGAATTCCCTTTTATTGAAAAGATTTTTAGACTAGAATACCAGATCAACATGGACGCATAGTTTACTTGGTCAGTTACCAGCGAATGTTGGCATCAATGACAACAAACCCAGAGCGCACCTTCTTCATTCTTCCAACAATCTCCCCCTTTGTCATTGATGGAAACATGTGCCAAAAACGAAACTTGCTTCAAAATAAAAATTGTGCTCAACTCCCCCTAACACATGTACAAAAATAAACATAACATATCATACTGTATACAAACTCTTTTCCTCTTCTCCCCCTTTGACATCAAGAAAAAAGGACCGAGAAAAAACTTCAAATTAGGAACTGGGGGCACCTTTTAAATCCTTGAGAATCACTTCCCAAGAAGGCTTTCCATCATCCCAAACTCCTTTTTCCCTAGAGAGTGTTTTATGCAAAGATTCTATTTCCATTAGGCATTCTTCTCCTTCTTCTGGAGTCGATGGGGTAATGCTCATTTTCTCAATTTTTTCTACTTCCATCAGTGCATTTGATATGATAACATGTATAGACATAACTAGATCTCCAAGTTGGGCATACCATCTCATAGCCTCTTCTTTATGCCTCTACAGGATGAAAAACTTATTTTGAAGATCTGTAATAGAAACCCACCTAACATAGTTTCTTTCACCGGAAATCTTATAATCTTTGGAGGCATTATGAAGTTAAGACTCAATTGAGTCCATTAGATCCTTGATACCTCGAGTGGATTCCAACCATTTCATGTGGTAAACAAATAGCAGCTGGGCTTCCTCCTCACATTCTCTTACCTTTTTCAAAATTTGCAACACCTTGTCATGTGCAACTTTACACTTTTCTTGTAGAAACAATAACCTTTTCTCTAACAAACTCAACCCTACTTATTTTGTGGTCTAAACCTTAAGATTGGATGTGTACTCTTTAACAAAATCAACTATAAGCCTCAAATTTTCAATTAGAGTTAAAGAGTTGTCTGAAGTAACACCAGGGGCTGTCTCTTGTAGATCTTTGATAGCTTCATTTATCAATACACTCCCCTTTTGATACGACTCTATAGCCTCCTGCATGATAGAGTAGAGAAAAGTGCCACTTAGATTTATTTTTTCACTTGGTGTAATCTTTGTCAAATCCACATAACCTGGGTGAGATGGTAGCTTGACTAGCTAAGGTGGAAGTGCAAGTTGGATTACAACTTGTATTAAAAGAAGACCTTGAAGAGTACTTCTAGATGACTCTCTGGATGGCTTTGATGGTTCAGGGCCTTCGGGAATTTCACCTTCAATAGGAATGACTTTCTTATCTTCGTCTTTCTTCCTTTTCTTCTTCTTCCTCTTTTTCCTTTTCTTCTCTGGATGAATTCCCAGTGGAATTTTCTCTATTTTCTTTCTCCCTTCTATCCTCATCATCCTTTTCTTTATCTTTCTCTTTGTTGTTACTCCTTCACTTTCATCTTAGTTTTTCTCTTCCCTGTTTTCGATAGATTCTTGATGTTATTATCTCGTTTCACCAGATTGATCTCTATGATGGTCATTAGACCTTTTGTTGGTAGTTTCATCTATTTTTTTCTAAGGGGAAGGGGTCTTTGAAGAACCAAGTGTCTCAAATACAGTTTCCAAGATTGGGTTATCCATAACTTTTGCAATAGTAGCATGTTCCTGAATCTGAGTAGTGTGTGATGAAGAACTAGTTCTTATCCCATAGCTCCTTGCTAATTGCCTAATCACATCTTGAGTTTCTTTCCTTAATTTTTTAACATAGTCATCTTCCTTAGTCATTAACATTTGACTCTCTGCTTGACTCTAAACAATGTAGAACATTCATTCAACAAATTTGTAACTTCTATCTCTGAATAAGTTGAACTAACAAATTTTAAGGCATCACTCCTCATCTTAACTACGACATTTAAAGCCTCTTTCCTTTTGAGTACTAAATCTTTCCACATATTTTTAGTAACTTTTCACTGTATGGTATCAATGTTTATATTACAAATAACTATGTACTGAGCAAAAGAATTTATGATGGTTTCTCTCCCTTCATCATTAACCTTATCATATAACTCAACAGTTGACATAAGATCATTGTCAATCATATTATTCACTAAGGTTCAAAGAATCAAAGGTGGAAGATTACTACCCGGAGGAGAACCAAGAATGTTCTCCACAGGATCATATGGGCCTTCTTCATTCTTCTTCGTGTGCACATGTATTCGGTAGGCATCCTCTTCTTCCTTTGTCTCCTTATCAGTGGAGATATCATCACTAGTTTTGAATCCTTCACTAGAGGTACTACTTCTTCTGTTTCTTTTCAGCTGATGCTTTTCTTCTAATCCAAGCTCAATTTCTTCCTCAATAGCATAACTCAAACTCCTTTTCATGTGAGCTTTTTCTTGCACTCTTCTTCTTCTTCCTGAAGTAGCTGATGGTGTAACAACAGGTATGTCCTTCTTCTTAGATGCCCTAGTATTGGGATCAGTAGGGGTAGCAACATCAACAGATGTTGGGACACTTTGTTCTTTCCTTTTCCCTTTCTCAACATTAGCACCACCGGGGGTGGCAGAACTAGAAATAAGTGTTGGTGTAGCACTAGAAGATAGCCTTCCTGATTTTCTATGTCTAGAGGATTGTTCAACAGATTTGGCTTTCCTTTTATCAATAGCCTCCTTCAACTGTTCTATATAGTCTTCAGTGAATGTTTGATCTTGGAAGAAAGCTTCGACCTTCTTTCTTTGTTTAGGTTCTAGAGCCTCCAAATGAATTTCAACAAATTTCTCCTCATATGTACCGAGCCTAGGTAGAGAGGGGTGTTTAGGACTATCCAACATAATCTCAATGTATGTCTCTACCATTTTCTCTTCAATCTCATATCCTAGAGGTTCAATCCATTGAATTCTAGGTTCTACGGCCTCAATGATCCATTCATGTGTAGAAATAAGAAACGTTATCTCCTTCTCATACTTCTTCACCAAACTCCTTAGAATCCTGTCTCTTTCATGCATTATGTTTTGAAAGACTGCAAAGAAAGTAGTTAGCGCATCATTCTATTCCCTAAAGTCTTTTAGACTGCATAGATGATCACAAATATGATGGGAAACAGACCTGGTGTTATCCCATATTATGTTATTTCTTCCCGGTAACTCCCTTAGAAAATAGAATAATAAACAAACAACTAGAGTACTAAATTTAAAGACATGTTTCTTTGACTTTGTCATACTCAGGTTTTCCATAATTTGCAATCTCAGAAACTCACAGAGATCAAAATCCTTTCCATTCACCACCATTTCATAAGCAGTATGAATTGTCATGGCCGATATTGAGATTGCTTTGTTCGTGAAGTAGAATTTTTTTCCAATCATAATGTCAACATACTTGATGGTAAGGTTTGCAATAGACTTCGTGGTTAAGGCTCTCCCATCAAACTTAGCACTAGTTAACCTTGTGACCTCATCATTTTTCACTACTTTTAGAATTGGAATGGCACATGTGTCACAAAGACCAGTAATAGCTTGAATTGCCTCCTTATTGATAATCCCTGGTACATTTATCCACACAAGATTGTTGTGAACCCTATTGAGGGCCATCTTGACAAATTTTTCCTCACTCTCATTGGAAAAGATCAAAAACTAGTTCATTCAACTTTATCCGAACTAGGTTTTTATACTCGACCTTGAGCAGTAAGTCATCAACCAACTCATTGTCCCACAAATCCTTCAGCTCTTGGTGATCAAATTCTTTGAGCTTCCCATGAATGTATGTTCTTGGGTCTTCAATGGGTAGCACATGACTAGGACATTTTCATATACTTTCCATGAACATCTTCTGAATTTTGGTTGGGGCCTCCCAGAAATTTCTACAACAGTAAGAGTGGCCATATTCCTCAAACAAGCTTGAATAATCTTAGCAAAAAGTCTAGATAATAGAGAATACCTTTTTCCTGATTGTCACGAATTAGGGTTTTGATGTACGATGCTTTGAATCGCTTTCTATCTCACTTCTGCTTGCACTGCTTCTTCCAATTTGCATGAATTTGTTTTTCTTTAACATAGTCTCTTGCCTTATTATTTACGAATTTTGCCCTAAATTTTTATTTATTGCTTTTCAGCTTTAAAGCTTCCAAACAGTTTGTGAAACATACTATAAACTAATAAGAGCTCCACAATTCTTCTGATTTTCTTAATTTCTGCCAGAATTTTCTTTAGTGCCTTCAAAATAATGATTCACATCACATATCCTTGTACCATCACCTGGCGACTCATATATCGGGGGCTTGTTAGATTTTTCTTTGATTTATCCCCCTGAAACCATTATTGGGTTCAATTCTTAGAAGAGGTATTTGCATCACATGCAGATACAAGATTATTTGATTCATCCTTGTTCTCAGGTTCTTCCTTCTTTCTGCAAATTTTTGTCATTTCTTTTCTTACTTCTTCGGGAACTACCTTGTTCACATTCTTGTTCTTTTGCTCCAGATTAGGTTTCTTCCCAACTTTTCTCTTACGAAATTTTGAGATATGTCCTGGTTTGTTGCAAGTATAACACAACATATTTTTAATCAAATGAATTTGCATTCATCCTTGACCTGCACTGATTAACCTTGTGTCCAAATATATTGCATGTGTAACAATAGCCTTGAAAATATTGAATCCTTCTATTAGCATTAAAATTGTTCATCATCAACTGAATTCTACATTCGGTAGCTCTATGTCCAAGTTTGTTGTAAACATAAAATTTTCCAGTAAAGAATCCAACATTCTGACACACTCTATTCTGGTTCATCCTACTTCTGCATTTTGTTGCTCTATGTCCGAACTTATTGCATGAGAAACAAAAACCATTAAAAGATGGGTACCTTTGACCATTAGG
>VDFB02186169.1:0-14689 GCA_007258455.2 Sequoia sempervirens
TCAATACCTTCCTTTTGAGAAAAACCTCTGGCCACAAAATGTGCTTTATGTTTTTCTATACTGCCATCAGCAGCATGCTTGATTTTAAAGAGCCATTTGGAAGAGACAACAGATTTCCCTTTTGGTCTGGGCACTACATCCCATACATCATTCTTTAGAATGGACTGATATTCCTTCGTCATTGCATCTTTCCATGCTTGATGTCTGAAGGCTTCTGAAACACTGACAAGTTCGGAGTTTATGATGTCGTTCATAAGAGCAACATAGCTAGAGAAGCGTTTGGGTCTTTTGCCCTGAACGTTCCTTTGGGCGCTGCATGATTCTCTGCTTCTTTGATCATCTTCTTGGCCCAAAGTGGTCTCTTTCTGCCATTGACATCTGTATTCTCATTTGAAGTAGAAGAAAGTTCATGTGACATTTCCTCAGGATGCTCCCTTTGAATCTCAGGAGCAAGTTCTCTTTCAGGTACACTAGGGAAATTGGTTTCAGTCTCACTAGAACTTCTTGCCCTTCTAAATGCAATGTCTTCTTCAAAGATAACATCCTTTCTCAATTCAATTTTTTTCTGCCCAGGTATGAATATCATGTAGGCTTTGGAGGTTTCACTATATCCCATAAATATCCCTTTCTTTCTGAAAGGTTCAAGCTTGAATCTCTTCTCCTTGGGCACATGAATATAGATGGGACAACCAAAAATCCTAAAGTGACTAATGTCAGGTTTTATGCCAGTGAAGGCTTCTTCAGGAGTTTTGTTGTCAAGATGAGAATGAGGACATCTATTTTGAATGTAGATAGCAGTCTTAGAGGCTTCAGCCTAGAAAGAGGTTTCAATATTTTGGTCAACCAATATTGCTTTGGCAACTTCTACAATGGTTCTATTTTTCCTTTCAGCAACCCCATTTTGTTGAGGATTGTAAGCCACGGTGAACTCCCTCTTAATTCCAGCACTCATGTAGAATTCCTTAAAAATTTTAGAGGTGTATTCTTTCCCATTGTTTGTCCTTAAGGTTTTTATTTTCTTTCCGGAGAAGTTTTCAGAGAGGGCTTTAAACTCTTTGAACCTTTTGAGGATTTCTATTGATTCTTTACACTTAAGGAAGTAGATCTAGGTTTTCCTAGAGAAGTCATCTACAAATATGACATAGTATAGAAATCCTGCTTTAGAGGGTATAGACATGGGTCCACATAAGTCTGAGTGAACCAATTCTAACACATTTAGGGTTTTACTCAAACTATTTGGAAAGGATCCCTTTGAATTCTTTCCTAAGGCACAACCTTTGTAAGTTCCTTCATGAAATGGTTTTAACTTAGGTAAGCCTGTTACAAGTTTTTCTACAGAAGGTAGTGCATGGAAATGAAGGTGTCCTAATCTTCTATGCCAAATCTCATTTGAATCAAAGGTGTCAAGGGTAAGGGTTTGTTTGACTTCAGTGCAAAGTTTGTAAAGGTACCCTTGTCTCACACCTATGATTTGGGCTTTCTTGATTGTTGAGTTCTTAGGCCATGCTAGAACTTTCCCATCCATAAACGTAACTCTGTAACCATTGTCTTCAAGGGCAGAGATGGATATAAGATTCCTTTTTATTCTAGGTACAAATAAGACCCCAGTGAGTTGGAGGGAGAGACCAGATTTCAGTGTGATGGAGCACGTTCCAACCCCTTTTACTTGATGTGTAGAGTCATCCCCAATTGTGACATCTTCATCAGATTCTTCAGTCATAGTGTCTAAGTGTTCTCTAAACCTTGTTATGTGCCTCGAAGAACCACTATCAATCACCCAGTTGTTGATATTGTTAGATACTTGACTAGATAAGGCTGAATAGAATACAAAGTTTTCAGATTCATGATCTGAATTTGACTTTCCTACTTTGGCAAATGATGCTTGTTGCTTGGATCTATCAGGGCACTTCATTGCATAGTGGTCATATTGATCACATCTAAAGCATTGTACTTGAGAGATGTCTTTCTTTTTAGAGGATCCCTTTCCATTTGGATTTCTCTTTCTTTTAAAAGATCCTTTCTTGTAGGAGTTTTTCTTATTCCTTTTATTAGACGATGTGTTGAGTACATGAATGTCTTCATCTACGTTTTTCTGTTTGTTTTCTTTTGAGGAGAGCCTAGTTTCTTCTTGAAGGCAGTCAGTTCTTAGCCTGTCAAACTTAGGGAGTTTGGATCTTGCACTTATTCCTTGAACAAATGACTCCCATGAGTTTGGCAGGCCTCCTAGTGCAATTAGAGTTAATTCTTTGCTATCAATCTGATATCTAATTGTGGATAATTGATCTCTCAGTTCAATAATCCTCATGAAGTATGCATTAATGGACTCTCCTTTGTTTATTTGAGCATTGTTGATTTGCCTTTTTAAAGCAAGAGTCCTGCAGGTGTTGTTGATCTCATAAGTTTTCTCAAGAGATTTGAACATAAGGTATGCAGTTTCATGTTTTGCTAGGATAGGCACAATATGATCCCTAACTGCATCTACAAGAATTTTCATGGCCTTTTCATTGTTTTCCACCCATTGAGTTTTCTCAGGTTCAGACTTAGGTTCCTCCAAATTTTCTCTCACAAGTGAGTCTAACTTATGTTCCTTAAGGATCATCATGATTCTAAACTTCCATGATGTGAAATTGTCTGCTCTAGCAAGGTGATCTTCAAATCTGATCACACTTGACATTATGAAGAATGTGAGTAAATTCAATTTTTAGAAAATGCGAATTTTCTAGAGCAAACTGATATTAGATCTATTTGGGATTCACACAACGTGTCTCTGATACCATGTAATTGTAAAAAAATCTAATGTCAAGTATTAGAGATTAAGGGTTCTATAAGAATTCTAAACTTTCAGAAATCTACCAAAAGCTAAGACACAGATTTGACTTCCAGATTTATTAATATTTAATGTGCTGAATGCAGAACATTATTTGATTTCTATGTTTGCATATCTAGAAATGTTCCGCCATAAATATGTGATGAGACCCTGTCTATAAGAGACACGTCTCATGAGAGGACGTGTCTCCACAAGTGGAGACACGTCCACTCATGGGACGTGTTTCTCTAAAGCGCGAGTTTAAGATATACACAGAATAACAAATGCGATTAGTATAACACATATATACTAAGTGGCGGATGAGGGTATAAATTCTGATTCAAATATAACATCAAATATAATTCGGATTTTATATGAATACTCACCAATTCGTTAGAAATGATTTCCAAAGATATTTCAAAATGAAGATAGATTCGAATCAAGTATGAAAGACGATAATGCTTGCAGCAATCGTCCTTCATATCTGACTGACGCTATCATTCATTAACACTAAATAATTTTTATTTGGCGTGGAAATGATAGAAAAAAGGTTTAATTGATTTATCATGAATTTTGGAGGAGGCAAAATATTTTATATATTTTTATATGGGCTTGGGTGGCCCTTTTTGGAGGAATAAGGTGAAAAAATAATAAAAAAGTAAAATAAAAATTAAAAGACAAGTTGGCAGCCAAAAGAAGGAATAAAAAATAAATTAAAAATAATTTTAAATTGTAAAATTGCCGCCCAAGTTGGGTCGGCCAGATTGGGAGGCATAAAGAAGATTGATATAAATACCAGGTCATTTGGAGGCATTTAGACATCAACAAATTATCTCTGCTTTTCTGATCTGCCCTTTGGCAAATATTCCAAGAAGAAAAACCCTTAAGAATATAGGAGTTAGACGAAAACCTAGCTCTTCAATGGTGGACTTCATGACGGAGGTTCACATGTGCTTCAATGAAGATTTTTGATAGTTTCATGTTCAGATTTTGCATCAGCATAGGTGTAATGACCCATGCTCCAGATCAATAGATTTACAATTTATTCCTTATTGGATTGACACAGATTGTCATCCAATATTGTTAAGATGAATTGAGTTTCCAAATTATAAATGAAACAAATTTTGAATAATGAAGTTAGGTTCAAATATTTATTACCAAATAGATATAATGGCTGTTTCTGATTTATACTTTAAAGTCATGCTTTACATATATAAGAGGTTATACCTCTTTAGATTGTTGTTTGTGCAGTTATCCTTATATGCATGCAATTTAGACGTAGGTGCTATTTCTGAATTTTTCTTATTACTCATGCATCCTTATTAGAGGATCTTAGGTTCCTATGAGCTCTTCGATCTGCTAAGTAAAAATATATATATTTTTCTAAAATTATACTATTTCATGATCTCCTTCCCTCACTTCTTATTACCTTTTATATCTCTCCATCAGAACAAAGTAGTACATCACTTGGAAGATGTCTATTTAAAAAGACATTACCTTTTGTTAATAATCCCTTTAGACTAATTGCTGCCTTTGTTTAATGTAATTGATGTTGCATTTGACTGTCTTTATTTATTTAACCACAAATATCATCATTGTT
The DNA here is from genome assembly GCA_007258455.2 of Sequoia sempervirens. NCBI lineage: Eukaryota > Viridiplantae > Streptophyta > Pinopsida > Cupressales > Cupressaceae > Sequoia > Sequoia sempervirens. Next base: position 4,407 of record VDFB02186169.1, read on the forward strand.
CATGAACACAATCTTTTACTTTGTGAGATCTGAAATATTCCCCTTAGTTTTTTTCCAATTTTTTCAGAACAAATTCAGCACAAACACCATTGATTAGCGTTAGCTCTAAAGATATTCAACTTGAAAATAACCCTCACCAAAAATCTTCACCAGGATCCCAATTTGGGCGAGGTGATAGCATATGGTGCCAGGGATCGTTAGCAATAAACTGAACTGAAATTACAATGCTGGAAATGAAAGTGTAGGCGGTGAACCGACCTTGAATTCTGCACTAAAACTTATTCAGTGTGGGGAAAATTATTACAATAATTGAAACTAAATGCTCAACCACTTATTCAGCGGGAGCCAAACAAAACTGAAATAAAGGAAACTCAACCACTTATTCAGCAGGAGTATGAAATACAAAATGAAATGTGCTGAAGATAGAAAGGTTGATTCAGTACTACTGAAACTAGCTATTACAATGTGCTTATTACAATGATTTTTCAATAGAATCTGCTCCAGATTCAATGCAATGATTATACTATATCTCCAATTACAAATGTTAATAGAAATGCCAAGGAAATATAGCATAAATTGGTAATAACCAGGTCTGATATAAAAACCAACAATTTGTATACTCAGACCAACAACTATGATCACTCCGAAATGCTCAAACTTCTACAACACTTCACTAAATCAAATAAAACTGAAAGCACAACTTCCCTAATGCTAGGCGACGAAGAACCAACCATGAACAAGGCACAAACCATAATACTTGAATCACGGGGCCCAGCTGACAGCTATGTGACAAACAAAATGAAAAAAAGTTGAAAAAACCCTAGAAATTTAGAGATTTTTAAGGATTTAAAACTTGTTTCAAGCACCCTTTATTGAATACAACACAAATAAAAGCAAATTTGATCACATGCACAAGTATACAACAATTACATAAGTATAAAGTACACAAATTGTAGTTGCGTTGCTGAAGGAAATAACATACTTAGATATATAAAATTAGTCAAATGTATACAAAACTCATGGAATATGAAATCCATGACATCAAATGTTCCATACAAATATGAAATATGAAATATGACATCAAATCAAAATGTTCTATGACTCTATGCCCTATGGCATAGTGGAGCCAGCATCCTTCCTACGAAGGCGTCTAAAGGGCCTGGATGATGTTACAGCTGCAGCCATAGTCTATGCTTGTGTCTGACTCTCCATGCCACGCTCACCAACAACATCTATGCCTCCTCGTGCTCTAGCCTCCTCCTCAGCCATGGCTACAACCTCAGCCTCTCTCTCTGCCTGGTCCACCCAATCAAGGTCCTCGTCACTAAAGACTGCATCTGTAGCCTCAGTGGTCCACTCAGACTGTGGATCAACCTCCTCTAGATTGATCGGGGTTTTGTCATGGTCAAAAAGCTTCCTGTATCTGAGCCGAAGATTGTAATGAACATGTACCAAGTCGTTCATCCTCTCCACTGTCAATCTATTGCGCTTCTTGGAGTGTATGTGCTCAAACATACTCCAATTGCGCTCACAACCAGATGAACTGCATGGCTGGCTCAATATACGAATGGCAATATTTTGCAGGTTCGGTGTATCAGAACCAAACATATTCCACCAGCTATCTGAGATGAGAAAAAGAAACAAAATCAATCTCATTTCAGGTTTCAAGTTCAAGTTCAACATTTAATAATAAATTATAATATAAAGAGATGAAAGTTATGCCCTTAAATATATTTTTACCTGGTAGTAATGTTGTCCTATTATCTTTGCACATTTGACGTGCAAAGAAGGCTCCTTGTGCCTTAGTGAAAGCATCTATCTCACACTGCACATTGTAGTAACGGCCGGTAACATCGCTCCAATGTGGTGTGAGAGCCCTTGAAATTTCTCTATTTGCAGATCACGGGTGGGGGTGGAAGGCGGATTCGGGGAAACATCTTGATTTCATGGATGGGCCTATGAGAGTTAGTTTTGCCATCTCTATCAATATTATCCCAATGGGGCCGATACTTCTCCTCAGCATCCACCATAGGCCGATCTAATGGCCTCTTTGGCCTATCCATGCTCCCTCATATGTAGCCCATTTGTGAAGCCTGCTCCCCATCATTTCGTAGGAGGAACTAGCAAGGCTCATCAGTGCAAAGTCTGAAACATGTTTCTAAATAAGTGTGAATAAAATAAGCAAATAAAGTAAAGATATGATTAAAAATTAAATAATAAATAGTAATTTTACCTTCACAATCTCGTCCATTGGTGTCCAAAACCCTTGCTCATCAAATGCAATCAGCCAGCCAATCCTGCCGGTGTAGCAGAAAAGGATGAGGAAGACCACTCCTCACTAGTAAACATGCGCCTCAAAGCTGCCCTTGACCGAATCAAGGATTGCATCATGATAAAATTTGTTGCAAACCTGGTGATGCCAGGACGAGACAACTCCCTCAACCCCGTGTATTGCCTCATAAGGTTAAGCACCCATGTGTGGTTGTATACAAATTTGCATATGTTTTTTGCTGCTCCCACACATGTTTTGATCCATGGGAGCTTCCCAAGATCCTCCAACATGAGGTCAATGCAATGGGCGGCCCATGGAGTCCAAAATATAGTAGGGTGCCTCTCCATCAGCAATGCAGCAACATAATTTCTTTGCATTGTCATACCACCTTGCACTACATTCTCTTCCCCACATCAACTATCACGTCCTCTATAGCCTCACACGGGTATGTGGCATTTTTGAATTGGCCAGAAGCATCAATGGACTTAATGAAGACGGTGTCACCTGAAAAAAAAAGCAAAACCAATTATTCAATAAATTAAAAAACATAAATCAGCCATATTAAATTATGTGATTCACTAAATAAAATTCAAATTCCAATGCATTGAAGGAAGAACAATTACCTCCGGAGGAAACTAGGAAATTAAGCAACGCCCTATTTCTCCTATCAGTCCAACCATCAGTCATGATGGTGCAACCAATCATGCTCCACTGCTTGCGTTGCTCCTGTAGTTGTGCTTTCACATCTGCCACCTTTTGAGTCAAAAGTGGGCCCTTTAATTCATCTTCACTAGGAGCTTTGAACCCCGCCCCACATATAGTTATCGCATCAACCATGTTTTGCCAGAAAGGTGACCTATAACATGTCATAAATAAATTGATAAGTTACATAAGTATTGTAAAATTTGAATTCGATAATGAGATAATGAAATACATCTAGATTCTAAAATTTAAATATAAATTTTAAAACAATTAAACGAAAAAGAATTACCTGGCTACATGGAAGGGAATGGTGCAGTAGTACCAAAAGTCTGCAATTGCCTTTTTTGCGCGGCCTCATGTCGTCCTTGTTCCAACCCACATGCTCTCAGCCGGCGGTTGGAAACCGAGTGGTCGCGTGGTACAAAATATGAGTCACCCTAAAGTTCTGAACTCGGGGTAATGTAACATTGCCGCTACCGCACTAATGACAACAGCGCTTCACCGGCATTAGAGTACGCGCAGGCATTGCGCTAATGTAAGAAAGCGATACTATACAAACAGCACTGGGATGGTGTGGGTATGGAAAGAAGCATCCTCCATTTGCGCAAGTCCGCAATCCAACTCCAGCGGCTGACAACTCACATTACGGTTTCTTTTTTTTCATTTCTTTTGCATTTCAAAGTTTCTAATTGCGCAGCTTCTGGTTTCAACCGCCGGAGGTGCTGGGGCAACCTTTACATCGTAGCGGCGGGTATCGCGTTGCAGATGATATTTTAATTGATTTATTATCATGATATATTGTTTCGCGGTAGAAACATTTGCGTCTCCTTTTCGTGGAAGATTTCAGCATGTTTCCAAGCAGGGTCTTTTCTGACTGGGGTATGAGACATTGTGAAAATAATAATATGGTATGATTTGCAAATGAATGTGGCTGCAAAAGTAGGGTTTCTAAAATTATTTAAGTTGCAAGTAGGGTTTGTAAAAAAAAAATGCAAACTCAAAAGAATAGTGATTTTACAAATTACAATGAATTATTTGTTAAAAAAACACAAAAAAATCAATTAAAATCGAACTTACCTCTTAGATTTAGCTTGGAATTCAATACAAACTCCTCCCAATCACTAGTAATGAGCTCTCAATGCACCTCCTTGCTAGTATGAAGCTCCCCAAATGATATATGACCCTGGATTTGTCTTCAACAACTTGCTAGTTGCCCTCTCTTCTCCTCCTATTTTTCTTCACAACTCTCTCTTCTCCTCCTATTTTGCCAAATGAATGAAATGAGGGCCCTTTTAGGGCGAAATAGAAGATATAAATCAAAAAACAAATTAAAAAAAAGTTAAGTTTTAATTTGTTTTTGGCCTTTTTGGCCGCTGTTGCTGCAACCGCGTCCCACAATTAAAGGACTGCTTGGCGTCGGCTGTGCCCGGGACCTAAACAGCAACACAGCGTCAGAACACCTGGGGCGGGGGGGTGCTGGCCAGGCCCTTGGTCTGGAGCTATGGCATAGCGTCATCAAAGGTCCCAGCCACGAAACCAGGCGGTAAGGGCAAGGTGAAGCCTAGAGTTAGTCTTGTCTCAAATGAACCGAATGATAATGCTGGAAATTTGCAAGATGAGGCGCCAAGAGCATAGGAATGGATTGTACAAACACCGAGAATGAAATAAGGTTCACACAATGATCTACAAATGTAAACATGCTTCAACCATAGACAAACCAGCAACCTGTAAACAAGCAAAATCACCAAAAACTTCAACAATGATGCTCAATCTGCAATCTTTGAGTGAGAAACAGTCTCATATCTAGCTAGGTGTTATCTTTCAAACACGAAACTAAATCCATGCTAGGAGGTATGCATTCCTCGACGCCACAAGCCTAAAATCAATTCGGCAACAATTCGATATGATAAGCAATTGGATGATGAATGAATGAGCAAAGGCCTGCTTTTATAGAGTTTGAGGTGACTCTTCAGTTTGCACCTTTTCCCTCCAAAAGGGACACCCAAATCGCCTTTGAAATATTTTAATTTTTAAAACACTTAAATCTCCCTCTTCCCTAGGCGTCCAAGTCTCAAGGGGACATAATAGCATTTAAAATATTAAAATCCTCCTTAATGAGGTGTCCACCCTTAAGAACCACATTTAAAAACAACTTAAAGTCATAATGTTAGGCCAAGGGGGCCAATATGAAATTAAAACGTTAATGACTTGAAAATAATTCATTTCTCCTAAGTGCACCTCAAAAGGCAAAAACCAATTATATTGATTGCCTTGCCAGAATTAGAAGAGCACACTGAACTACTGCCAACCCGAGCACTGCTAGAAATAGAAAGATGACTGGAGACGACTAAGCTGCTACCAGGATGACACTGCCATAAATAGAGCTTACTAAAAATAGCATACTGCTAAAAATAGTAAGTTGTTCCAAACTCATTTTGAGCACAAATTGGGCAGTCGTCGTGACTTACTAAAAATAGTAAGTGTCAGGAAAGGTTGTCAGGTGGAGATGTATGTTACACCATTCTGAAGCTCTTTGAAAACCCGAAAAAACCTAGAAACCTTTCCTGCATGCAAAGTGCCTACCATAAATGCATGTCATTTCCTTGTCATGCATGTTACCTCGTCCTGAAGCTCTCCAAAAACCTAGAAAGCTCCACCCGACATGCATCAAAAACTCTCACATGCAAATCTTCAAAAGCTCATCTGAAACCTCCTACAAAGTAGGAAACCCTAATTTGCACTTTTGACTAGTCTACAACCCTTCGGAAATAGGCTATCAGCCACAAGGAGCGTATGGCTAAAATGGGGACATTACAAGATCGCAGTCTATATTGCTTATGAACCGATGCCTTTAAATCGTTGTTTATGCTTTTCAAATGAAATATAATCATTGTTGTTAATTGCTTCACAATGCATAATAGTCATTGCCTTTTATGTGTGATGATCATAGTTATGTAAATGTATTTCATGCTCCATCCCTTAAATCAAATTGTTACAATTATAACACTAGCGCCTCTAACAAAATGTTTGCCACAATCCCTAGATACTCATGTCCCGCAAAGATTTGTACCTCGTCGTGAGTCCTCGTCTAGGTTGTCGATAGCATAGTATGAATTAATAGCCTTCCAAAATATCCCTTCAATGCAAAGACTTAGGTTCCCACACACCACAGTAGGCTCGATAGTATTTGTGCATAGGAGAATAACATGTTGATATCACCTCATACACAATTAGTGGCTAGGAGATGGTAAAGACTCGACGACGACTTTACCAAATAATCTTATAGTGCTAGACTTAACTCTCCCGAATCCCATTATCGTACTTCCTTATTTTATCGGTAGTTCCATATTGAATTATCGAATACATGAACATTCCAACACTCAGATAGAGTTGGCTCACCCATGTAATATACGATGCCCTGATTAACATCATTATGCCTTCTTCATATTAATCATGATGGATTTTAGCGCAATCCTTCAAAATATATTGTGATTATCTTGTTTCCAGGGCGGATGATCAATCAATGCTTTAATCGTTCCTCCATTCAATGTTTCTCAATAAATGCCAATATGATTTGCGGTATTGAGCACTGCTCCTCTAATATTAATCAAAAAGAAATGATATACAGGAAGTCCTCGATCCAAGATAGACATACAGTTGTATGAATCAACAGACAATAACTCCCGATTACACCAGAAATGATTGGCAGTTGGCAACTGTGTATTATTATCGGCCTTTCAGGAGAAATAGTTCCTAATCCTCCTTAGTTTGAATAGCAGACGACTATTAATGATTAATAAGGTGGTAATATTACACTTCCAAAAAAACCTGATAATATTAGATCATTGGCTTATGAAAGGTGCCCGATAATGTGACCAAACAACTTACCTATTCGGTGCTCTTCATGCTACATTCATTGTCTTTCCGATGATATACCACCAACATACTTATGCATAGATCAAGATGCCCAATATTGGAGACTCCATGCCGTATTAGGTAAAGTCCTGACCAATCATAATTAACATGAATTCTGGATTGTCAAAAATGATATAAGCCAATAAGTATTAATTGCTTGTTGTCGACGTTAATACCCAATGTATATGTCCGTTATAGTATTTGAACAACCGCCAAGGAGAAAATATTTTTGATTAGATGTAATCGATCAATGCAAATATCGATCAATCGGATTCCATCCAAAATGGGACATTACAATAGGCGACTAGTTTGGAGGGGAAAATTTGGGCAAGCTGGAAGGTATTCTTCAGATTTTCAAGGGTTGCAAACCCTATAATCAGACCAGTAGGCCAACACAACCTTGGGGGTAGGGTTTGAAGACATTTTTCATCAAATATTTGCACTGGTGTGAGCTGGACCTATTCGCCCAGCTAGGGTTAGAATAGGAGATCATTTTTATTGCATAGTTTGGGGTTTCTTCATATCAGTAAACTTCTATATGTTGCTGGGCATGTTTGGAGCCCATTTCGTTGTGTAATTGCATCAATAGATAGGTCCGATTTGTAGCAGCAAACTGGACATTTGAATATCAAAATTTTGGCATGTGATGGTGGATGTCTTGGTGATCTATTGTGTTGGTTTCACACTTGTTCATGATCAAACAAATCTGCTATGAGTTTTGATGTTATTGGGATGATTGAATGCTGCTGCTAATGCATGTGTAAACTCAGAAATTTTTATCAGCAACTAGGGTTTGAGCAGAAGTTAAAAATCAGAAAATTTGGGCATCATTTTGTATTGCAAAAGTAAAAAAAAATTTCATACATATTGGTTGGGATATTTCAGTTTGTGAAATAAATATCCCTTTGTTTGATTGAGAAATTTGTAACCAAAGAAAGAAAAATAACTCACCAAGTATAAACATTTCATATTCTTTTTACATCTCCATGGCAAACTCTTGACACATGTTGTCACTACTTCCTCCAAATATAATATCATCCACATACACCACAACTATCAACTGATCTTCACCCACAATCTTGATAGAAAGGTTGCTACCCCCAATTCCTTTCTTGAATCCTTGTTGTTGTAGGTATTTATCAATTCTTGCATACCATGCTTTGGGAGTTTGTTTTAGTCCATAGAGTGCTTTCTACAATCTGCACGCATAATCCTTGTTTTTTTGACAACAAGAACCATTTTGATTGTTGAATGTATACCTCTTCCTCTAGGTTGCCATTAAGGAAATCAAACTTAACATCCATTTGATTGGTTGGAAGATGATGAGGCGCCACCTCAGCGTGCTGGACGTCTTCTTTGGTTGCTTCGTTTTTCTTCCACGTGCTTGCCTTAGGATATTTTCCTTGCCGATGACTCTGTCCGTTGTGCTTGTTCCTTCCTAGCTTTGATCTTGGATTCCTTTCCTTCTTGCCTGTACTGGAATCTTTGAGGTCTGGAAGTCTCCCCTTGGAGCGGGTGTTTGGACTTGAAGTTGGTTGCTTTGAACTTCTCCACCCTTTCGGCCCGGGTTGATGTTATTCAGCACAGTTTCCTCTTTGGGTCTCAATTTGTCTTGAAATTGTCTAGGTAATAGGAATCACATTTGGAGCCTCTTCTTCTCACCATGTCGATTCATTTGGAAGCTTGTTTTTAATTCCTTAGGAGATGAAATCCCTCAAGAAGTTGTCCGGATTGCTTCAATAGGTCTGGGATTGTAGATGAAATCCTTCCAAGATGTTTGGATATCCGTTCAAATGTCTTGAATTTGGAAAATACCCTTCGGCCCTAATGGAGAAGGGTCGTTCCTTTGTGGAAGTATTCCCGGACTTAATAGAATTTTGCGGCACAATTTTTGTATTTACCTTCATGTGGACCACTCCAACATTTAATGAGGGTTTGGCCATCTCCTCAGAGCGAACTTTGCACCGTGGATTTTCCTTCAATTATGAATTTGGCTTGTGTAAGTTTTGTTATTCATTTCTTCTTTATTTTCCTCTGCATCCTTCGTTTCAGTCCAACATGAGCCAATTCTTCTGTCCAATTTTCATCCTTTCCTTGGCTGGACTTCACATCGAGCTTGGACATTTTCTCTCTCGGCCTAAGTCGGACTTCATGCCACTTTGGACAAACATCTCTAGGGAGAGGTCGAACTTTATCTAGTGCTTGCCATCTTTTCTCTTACACTGGGGCGAACTTTCTCAACACTTTGCCATTTCTTTTCTTGGTCTAGGTCGGACTTTGCATCATGTTTGCCATTGTACTTAGCGGATCTTATGGATGTCTGGACATACTTTCTCCAAGCAAAGTCGGACCTTGTAAAGGTTTGGACATGCTGTGCTTAGGCAAGGTTGGACTTTCTCATGCTTGTCCCATCCTTTTTCCCTCACTCCATTTGGCCTGAAGCAGACTTGCCATCATTCCACGCCATTGCTTCTTCTTTGAAGATTCGCCTCGTGTCGCCATCCACCTGCAAGAAATAAAATAAACAAATTCAGATTTTCTCTCTCCTGAATTTTTTACCACTCTCTCTCCTAAAGCCATGGTGAATTTAATTTTGCCCATCGGACTTTATCTCTGGCCGACACAAATTATTTTCCTCCAAAGCATCTCTGGCAAACTTCATTTTGTCCAAGGCATTTTTAAATTTCCAAGCAGTTGAAATAAATATTAAAATATTAAAAATATTTTAATTAATTCCAACCCGTTCGTTTTGGACCCATGGCTATTTCAATTTTTCCTTAATTTTTCTTGGCTGAGAGTGTATTTTCCAATTTTATCCCTAATTTCGTCTAGCCAAGTCAAATCTTAAGCCATTCCGTCGAAAATTTTCTTGCCAGATCCCTATTTTTTCTTTGCCGAGGCGAGATTTTAATAGCACTGAGCCTATTTTGTTCTGCCAAAGTCAAATTTTCTCTTGCTCAGTCGAATTTTTATAGGCAAAATCCTCGTCCGGATGTCTTCGTTGGGCGAATTTCCTTGACGTCTGACATATTCTTCCTCATTCTGGCCAAGGACGATCCTTCCTTTCTCTTTGCCTTGTGCATTTTTCTTCAGTCAAAATCGTCAATTTCTCAACATTTTCTCCATACTTAGACAAATTTAGTTCCTTTCCATCTTTGTGTTAGGCACATTTCGTTTTGTTCTTTGCCACATCCTGATCTTCTTTAGCACGTGCCCTTTCAAACTTGGCATTTGACCTCTCGAAAGTGTCAGGATACTTAGCCAAAAATCTTCATTTTTCATCATTTAGCCTCTATACTTAGGCAAATATTCGAACTTTTCCTTGGACTAGGCATCAACACTTAGCAAGATCATCATTTTATCCCTTCATGTGCTTAGGCGGACTTCCTTAGCA